>PVJD01004183.1:0-143189 GCA_004026545.1 Mormoops blainvillei | reverse complement strand
GGTGGAGGAGGAGGAGGAGGAGAAGAAGAATTTGCAAAGATAGCATACCAGGTAGCACTTAATCAATGAAACTTGCAATGATCATCAACACAATTTCTAAAATAACATCAAGATTTACAAACCAAAATAAACATTTGATTAAAAAAATTTAATGCCACTAATTTCATAGTCCCTTTTAGTGTTTCTATCCTGAAATATTTATCAAGTGTTGATTTTGCAGCAAACACACCGGCACAGGGGATACAAAAGTGACTGAGTCACAGCAGCCATCCTAGAGGTAATTACCAGGGGTACAGCAGTAAAGAGCACAGACCCACAAGTCCATCATCCCGACATATTACAAACATGTTGACAGGATCACTTATGTAACATTATGTGCCAAAGCGAATAACCCAGATTTGGGATTCGTCTGAGAGGGCTTCCTAGAAGTAGTGTCATTCTCTCTCAGCCTTGAAGGACAAACAAGGGTTTTCTAAGAGAAGAGAGTTAGGGAGAGAAGGTCCTGGGCAGAAAGGATGCACGAGCTAGGATGGCGGCAGCCCTGGTGCAGAAGGCAGGCTGAGGGTGTGGGAGTAATGCGTGGAGCTGGCCTGAGGCAAAGCGAGGCTTCGGCGCGCCCACACCCGCTCTGTGCAGTTCTATTTTCTCTTCCTTCTGATGCATCAACCAGCCACTCAGCTGGGCCCTGCAGTGGTGTGTGTGGCTTGCCCATCCCAGGAGCTCCTCCTACGCGGGTCTTTTACCTCTCTCCTAACAAAGCTGTGGATATTGTTTCATATTTCTCAGAACCTCCCTCCTATGCTGCAAACAACTTCCAGTTAAGTTTTTTGGTTGCTGACAGTGGACTACAGGATTACCACTCCCAAGTAAGCTTTGGGCTGTATAGATTGTTAGCATCCTAATGTATAACTCACTGGGGAGAGTTAAGTTATAGCCATATGTGATCAATTGTTACAGAAGAGAACATTACAAAATAGAGATTTTTTTTGGCAGGTTGGCCTTTTTGCTTCTTAGTGTCAAATGCCTGGGAGCCCCTTTCTCTACTTCTAGAAAATGCCGGTACAAGCCCAGACCCACAAAAATATGTTCAGAGAAGGCACCATCGTTGGTTTTGTTCTATTTGTGCTTTCCTGCTCAGGTTCAAAAGAAAGGCTCCTGGACTGGCAAGTTTGTTTATTCAAATGGGAGGTTCAAAATAGGTGGGGAAAAAAGAGAGGTCCAAAATATTGAATAGAGGGAAAAATAATGACAGAGAAGTCAGGAAGATCATGAGTTGATGACATAAAATACAAGTATTAAGGGAATCATCACACAGATTCCAGATTAAAAGGTCAAAGATGGTGAAGTCAGGCACTGGTAGCCACGTGTGACTGAGAGTGCAAG
The DNA here is from genome assembly GCA_004026545.1 of Mormoops blainvillei. Taxonomy (NCBI): domain Eukaryota; kingdom Metazoa; phylum Chordata; class Mammalia; order Chiroptera; family Mormoopidae; genus Mormoops; species Mormoops blainvillei. The sequence continues at coordinate 141,806 of PVJD01004183.1, read as the reverse complement.
AGCTTTGGTATCGGACAGATTTGGTGCAATTTCATGCTGTTCCCCTTTTGATTGTGTGGCCTTGGGCAAACTCCATAATTGCAGGTCTCTCCTCCAGAAAATGGACAGCACAATATTCATTTTTCAATGTAGTTTGAGGGTTACTGATTATGTTTGTAAAGTACCTGTCCCAGAGCCTAGACTGTACAAAGGGCTGAGGAAATAACTATTACAATGATAAGTTTGAACTATTTTTGCCAAATATGAAATAGGCTGTAAATAGATTTACATTCCTGGATTTCCCTAAAACTATAAACTTCCTTGAAGAGCAACTCTGCACCTGTACTTATTACATTCCACAAATGTTTTTGTAGTTATAATGTGCGGACCCTGGGCATCTGGGAGTGGACAGATACAGTGAAAACGAAACTGTTCACATTTATTCTAAGGCACTCCTCCAGTCCTCCAAGCTCCATTTTTGTTGTGGGCAGTACCACTATTTTTCCCTTTTTTCCAAAGGAAAACTGATTTAAGGTGTCATTTTTTCCTTCCCTCCTCAAATCCAAGCATTATAGAATTCTAAGGCTTTCCCTTCATATCAGCTTCCCGCCCCTTGTTCAGTCTTATGTTTAAGTTCTTTATTATTAAGTTCTCATGCTGGCCAACATATAACTATGAGCCCTCCTCACACCATCACTTGTCTAGAGGGGGTCTTGAATGTTAATGTTTGCCTTGGCTCCTTTGTCCTCTGCTCCCAACTCACCCCTCCTAACAAAAAGAATGCATTGGGTGTCCATCAAAGTATAGGAACCAGTAAGATCACACAGCCTTGTCTGGTGAATGGTGAAATAACCATTAACGCAACAAAAGTTAGGTACTTCGGAATCATCTCTGCCCCCTTGGAAATGCTGACATGAATTTCAGCACCCTCTAATTCAAGGCCCAAAGCAACAGAGACCAAGACAGGCCTTTCTTCCCTCCCTGCCGACCTTCCCTTTGCCTGGGAAGCTACCGTGTTGCTTTCATTGGCCCATTACCATAAGACCACCACCGGACTATGAACATTGCGCATACAATCTTCACAACAGTCCCACAGAGGAGATGTCATTATCACCATTTCACAGAAGCAGCAATCAAGATATTCAGGTAACTCGGCCAAAGCCGCGCAGCCAGTGAGTGGTAGAACAGGGATTTGAACTTATACTCCCGCTTCTGAAGTCCTTGCTTGCTCTTAATTGGGTTGTATTGCTTCCCAGGCGATCATATTCATTGCTCCTTTTGATCTGAATTTCCTCTTTGTTGTGCATGTCTTTTCTCGCATGGGGAAACTCCCAAAACTTGCTATTCTTGGATTTCAAGCCTTCTGGGCTTTTTTAGAGCTCTTGGCGAGTCCCACCGTCGCTAGAAGTCGTCCTGGCTGATGGGAACTCAGTGCATTACCCTGCGTCTGCATTCCAAGTGAATCCATCGCCCTCTCTCCTCAGAACTTTCTTGTTTAACCATGAAATGCTGTGCACAGGACTCTCGTTTCTGTACATCCACTAGCTAGGCTGACCGATGCCAGTACAAACCCACGGTCTTCGGCCGCGCTCGCCCCTTTCCCCGACCTCCGCCAGCTTCTTCGCCCCTGTGACTTCTCTCCTCAGAACGACCTGGCCTAGATTCTTTTGAGTTGGAGATGGAGTTTTTTTAATTAATAACTCCATGTATTTAATAATTATTGATCTTGTGAACTATTCTACTCATTTTGAGTAATTTTATATTTTTCTAAAGCTATTTATGTGCTTTCAAATGTATCAGCATAAAATTGATTTTATTCATTTACCATTTTAGTTTCTAATGTGTTTTACCATTATACACAGGAATATTTTTGTTTCTAGCATTATTTGTGGGATTTCCTTTATTTCATGATCAGTTTGCCAGAGGTTTATCTATTTTATTATTCTTTCCAGATCCTTAACTTGTTTTTGATGCCATATTGTTCTTTTTTAATTAAGGTATAATTGACCTATAATAAACTGCACATATTTAAAGTATACAGTTTGTATACACCCAGGAAATCATTACCACAATCAACATAATGAAATGACCTATTACCTCCAGACATTTCACATTACCAGGAAATGTGTGGAGATAATATATATTTGTACATATCTTTGTCATTTTTTCCCTCACACTCCTTCATACCTCCTGCTTCTACTCCCAACTAACCACTTGGATTAGTCCCTACTGATTAGTTTGCATACTCTGAAATTTTACGTATGTTGACTTATTCAATATTTAATCATTTATATGTGGTTTCTTTCACTTATGCAAAGTTAGTTTGAGATTTATACATGTTACAATGTGTCAATAAATCACTTCTTTTAGTTGCTGAGGACTATTTCATTGTACAGATATACCAGTGTCATTTATTTATTTATTTGTTGATTGACATTTGCATTATTTCTTCTTCATTACTATTTCAAAAAATATTGCTATGAACATTCATGTACAAGTCTTTGTAAGGACCTATGCTTCCATTTCTTTTTAGTAAATACCTAGGAATGAAGTGGCTGGATCATATGGTAAACACACACACACACACACACACACACACACACACGTGTAAATTTTTAGGAAACTGCCAACATATAACACCAGGACAGAGTTCCAGTTGCTCCACATTCTCACCAACATATATTATGGTCAGTCTTTAGATTTTTGGTCCTTCTAATAGGTATATAATGGTATTTCACTGCAGTTTTAATTTGCATTTTCTTAATTACTAATGATGCTGACCATTGTTTCATGTGTTTATTTGTTCTCTATATATTTTCTTTAGTAAAACATATCTTTAAATCTTTGTTTGTTGTTTAATTGGGTTGTTTTCTTATTTTTGAGTTTTTGGAGTTTTTAAAAGTATTCTAGATATGTCATTTTTAAGTTCTTAGTATATTCATCCTCTCATGAAAAGTCTGCACAATCACCATATATGAAGTCACAGAAGAATCTTTACTCCTTTTTGCAGCACTGACATTGACCTCTGCAGTCCCCCTGACTTTGTTCATTCTGTGCTTGTGTTCCTTTCTCTGTTCTCTTGAGGCCTTTCTCTTCTCATACAGGCCACGTCTTGCAAGTCTATGTTTGGATTTATTTTCTTTGCATAATTCAAGGAATCGTAAATCATGCCAAAGCCAATGGTCTTGCCACCAAATTGGGTTCTGAATCCAAACACAAAGATAACATCTGGTGTGGTCTTCTACGTTTTGGCTACTTTTCCCAAAATTTCTGTCTTTGGTACTGTTGCCTTCCAAGGGTGAGGAACCTCAGTGACCATTGTTTCCACTGAAGTGGTCTGTTGGTCACGAACTCCTTGGTCTGAGTAATGACTGTGTTGTTCATCATGGCAACTGATCCTTAAGCAGCCAGGGAGGAAAAGAGCTAGATACATCTCTTCTACATATTTGCAAATACTTTTTATAAATTGTGGCTTATCTGTTCATTCTTTTCATGATTAGTGTTTTGAAACTATGAAAGTTTTTAATTTTGTTGAGGTTTGATTGAACAATTTGTATTTTTATGGATCATTGTGTTGATGTGGTATTTAGGAGATATTTAGCTAATCTGAGGTCACAAAAGCTTTCTCCTTCTGTATTCTTGAATTTTTGTAGAAATTTTGATTCATTTTGAGCCCATTTTTATGTAAGGTGTGAAATACAAATTTAAAAATTTTTTTTAGCATATGGATATCCAGTTGTTTCAGTATCATATGTTGAAAAGACTATTGTTTCTCCACTGAATTATCTTTGTATCTTTCTGGAACATGAGTTTTTTACATTTGTGTGGATTTCTTAGTGGGCTTTTATATTTAATTCTATTAATCTCTTGCATATTATTACTCCAATATCACACTGGCTTGATTAGCGTAATTTTATAGTAAGTCTTGAAATCAGTCAGTGCTAGTCCTCCAGTTTCATTTGTTATCAAGTTCTTTTAGCCATTTTAGGTCCTCTGTACTTTCATATAATTTTTAGTGTTAGCTTGTCAATTTCACCCCCCTCCCAAAAGAAAAACCACATTAGGGTTTTTATTGGAATTGTGTTGAATTCATAGATGAAGTTGGGGAGGATTGGCATTTCATCAATACTGAGTGTTTCAACCCAGGAATACAGAATATATTTATATATTTAATTAGATTGTATTTAATTTCTCTTGGGAATGTTTTGTGGTCTTTGGTGTACAGATCTTTTTCATCTTTGTCAGATTTATTCTTAAATGTTTTATATTTTAGATGCTATGATAAATGGTATTTTTAAAAATTTCTATTTGGGATTGTTGCATAGTATTATTATGTTTTATAAATTGATCTTATATTCTCAGCCTAGCAAAACTTACTTATTGCTTCTAGTAGTTTTTGATAGATTCCATTGAATTCGATATATAGACAATCATGTTTTCTGAGAATAAAGACAGCTTTACTTCTTCCTTTCCAATCAGGTATCTTTTGTTTCTTTTTCTTGCCTTATGGTACTGGTTAAGACACCAATACAATGTTGAATCAAAGTGAAGAGGGTATTTGTTGGGGTTTTTTTTTTGGGGGGGGGCGCAAACAAACAATGAAGTGGACATTTTTGTCATGCTCCTGATCTTAAGATAGTTTTCAGAGAGGGAGTGAGGAACCATTCTAAAATTCTAGGATCTAAATTCAAAGGGACCTGCATTTTTAACTATTTTTATCAGCTAAGATATTCAAATATAAATCTTATTTCAGCAAAGATCTATGTGGAATATTGGGACTTATTTTAGGTTTATCTACATTTGATTTCATAGAGTGTCTAGAGAATAGCCATGATTAGGACTTATAAATGGGAGATATTTGAAGATAAGAAGAAACCAGTATGGATTTTGGAACCATCACATCTGCCCAATAGATGTCACTAAGATAAATGACAGGTGAAGAGGAGGTCAATGGGAATACACATTGTACCACAGTACCTGCTAACTTCCATGTTGTTTGCAGAAGAACATTGCCAGAAACTATGATGAGAAATGCAACTTCGGGAGATATAGAGTAACTTCTCTCTGGGCACCTAAAAAGATAACACAAACACACACACACACATACACATACCACCTGCCACCCCTCCTAGCTTCTAATTAAGGGCACCCTATTAAAGGTACTCCAAATGAGAGCAAGAATTTGGGATTCACAGGAATACCACCATTGTGATTCCTCAGAGTACCTTTACTGCAGTGGGCTCCTGTGGTTTGGTATATGGCTCCTATCGATTTTTATTGCCTCAGATTGTAGGACTAGATCGCTTTTCAACAGCTCTTGGAGCACACACAGATTTAGACACATGGCTGAGGCCCTGAGGCCCACACTGGAGGAGGATGCCCATGACTGGCACAGAGCAGGACAGAAGGCAAGAAGCATAATCGGCCAAAGTGATTGCTGCTCAGAGGGAAGCTGGCCACTCATCAAGGTCTGTCCCAAGATTCCTCAGCCAATCTGGGCCAGGATCATCAAACTGTTGAATATTGGAGTTAGGAAGGACTTTGGAGCGTCATTACATCCAACCCTCTCATTTTGCGATGAAGAGACTGAAGCCTGAAATAATGGACTTACGATCTCCCAGCTGATTCGTACTAGAGCCAAAACAAGAACTCGGGTCTTCTGATTGCTCTTCCTACAAGACTGCATTCTTTCCGATAATTATTTGATATCTGCCACCACCTTCCCAAGCACTGTCTTGCTGAATATTAAAGTAATTGAGGAAAAAAACATGAGTTCACTCAAATTGCCTGAATAATTGTGACTCTGCTTATCCAGGCATGGTCAACATATGACAACTGACAGTTCACGGAGTAACATTTTCAAAATACTTTTGAATCATAAATCCTTGCGAAAGTGAGTAAAGTGAATACCAAACAAAATAATTGCCCCTCAAAGACCCCCACATGCATCATCATTTCTTCCAGACATTCTTCACCCTCCCTGTACCTACTATCACTTTAGTGCTGAGCCGACCATGTCATAAGTACACACATTCTCTAATTGTGAAGGATCATCAATGCATTGGTTAGTGATTTCTGGTCCAGGTTCTTGGGTCCACACTATAAAATAACCAATAGCCAGCTCCATAAAAACAGAAGCCCCAGCCCTGGCTGGTGTAGCTCAGTGGATTGAGTGCCAGTCTGAGAAGCAAGGGGTCACTGGTTCAATTCCCAGTCAGGGCACATGCCTGGGTTGAGGGCAGGTCCCCAGTAGGGGGCATAAGAGAAGCAACTACACATTGATGTTTCCCTCCCTCTCTTTCACCCACCCTCCCCCTCTAAAAATAAATAAATAAAATCTTAAAAACAAACAAACAAACACAGAAGTACCAGCCTGGGCTATTGAATTAGAAAAATATGTACTCAGAGGCAACTTTTTTGTTGCTGTTGCTCTGTGACTTATAGCAAGTTACTAACCCTCAATTCCCCTGCTCAAAGAAAGGAAACAGTAGTGTCTTCCTCACAGGGCTCTTTAAATAAAGCTAATATGTATAATGTTTCTGTACTTTAAGATATTTAATAAATGCAATTTGCTTCCCCCCATCTCCTATTCCCCTGCCCAAAGAAGGGTTTAATGTTTCCTCAAAGATTATTCTTAAAATAAAATACTATTTACTCTGGCCAGTTAGCAAAGAGCTTGCCTTGATCAGAACTGTTTTCTAACCTCAGCTTCAGCATCCAACAGCTAATGGTTTTGGTTATTAACATCAAGAGACGTTCCATACATCTAACAACGTGAGACAAATCTGGGATGTGTGGTCAAGGTAGAAGACTTTCAAGCAAGAGACAGCCATATGTTTCCAATTGCTCAAGTGTTTGTTTTCTGAAGACAACCAGGCTGAACAAATCATGCCGTCTCTGTGGGTACCCTCATGGATCTGGGATTCTTTGATCATTACCGTTATATTCAGTGAGATATCCAAGATGCACTAGGTATTAGAAAACCAAAGTTACTTTCTTCAGCCCTGCTCTCTGTGAGGCCACGCTGTGTTATCCTGGGTCCTCCAAGAAGCAGATCTCAAGACAGGGTTAGATGAGCAACTGTTTTCTTAATTTTTAAAAAAAATTTTTAAATTTCCATCCCTCGCCTTCTTTTCTTTGGCAACTATTAGCTTATTCTTTTTCTCCACAGGTCTGTTTCTGTTTTGTTTTGTTTATTCATTTGTATTATTTTTTAATATTCCACATATAGGTGAGAGCATACAGTATCTGTCTTTCTCTGTCTGACTTATTTCATTTAACATAAAGCCCTCTAGTTGCCATCCATGTTGTTGCAAGTGGTCAGATTCATTTTTATTACTGAATAATATTCCCTTGTGCATATACACCATATCTTCTTTATCCATTTATCTATTGATGGACATTTGGGTTGTTTCTACATCTTGGCAGTTACAAGCAATTATGCAATGAACTAGGGGTTCATGTATCTTTTCAAATTAATGGTTTTTTCCCCCCAGATAAATACCCAGAAGTAGAATCGCTGGATCATATGTCAGCTCTCTTTTTAAGTTGTTTTCCACAATGGCTGCACTGATTTACAAACCCCTATGGTGCACAAGGGCTACTTTTTCTCCACATCTTCGCCAGCACTTGTTTATGTATTGATGATAGCCATTCTGACAGGTGTGAGATAAAATCTCATTGTGGTTTTGGTGTGCATTTCTCTGATAATTGATGATCTTGGTTATCTTTTTAAATGTCTGTTGGTCATCTGTATGTCCTCTTTGGAAAAATGTCTATTTAAGTCCTCTGACTATGTTTTAACTGGAGTGTTTGAGTTTTAACTTGGTATTTGGTTGTATGAGTTTGTTATATATTTTGGATAATAACCCCTTAATGGATATATCATAGACAAATATTTTCTTCCTTTCATTAGGCTGTTGTTGTTTTTTTTCATATTGCTGATGGTTTCCTTCTGTGAAAAAACTTTTTAGTTTGACATAGTCCCATTTGTTTATTTTTTCTTTTGTTCCTCTTGTCTGAGGAGACATATCCAAAAACATATTTCTAAGAGCAATGTCAAAGAGTTTATTGCTTATGTTTTCTTCCAGGCGTTTTATGGTTTCAGATCTTACATTTAAATCTTTAATCCATTTTTAGTTTATTTTTGTATATGGTATAAGAAAGTGGTTCAATTCCACTTTCTTTCATGCATCTGTCCAGTTTTTCCAGCACCACTTTTTGAAGAAACTGTCTTTACCCCATTGGATATTCTGGCCTCCTTTATTATAGACTAACTGACCATATAAGTGAGGATTTATTTCTTGAATGTCTATTATATTCCATTGATCTAGATATCTGTTTTTATGCCAGTACCATACTGTTTTGATTATTGTAGCTTTGTAGTATAGTTTGATATCAGGGCGTGTGATACCTCCCACTTTGTTCTTTTTCAAGATTCCTTTGGCTCTCTGGGTCTTTTGTGATTCCATATAAATTTTATGATTAGTTGCTCTAGTTCTGAGAAGAATGTCATTAATATTCTAACAGAAATTGCATTTAATCTGTGCAATGCTTTAGGTAGTAAGAACATTTTAACAATATTAATCCTCCCAATTTATGAGCAAGGTATATCTATTTATTGGATATTCTTCAATTTCTTTCTATAGCATCTTACAGTTTTCATCCCTTTGGTTAAATTTATTCCTAGGCATTTTATGCTTTTTGATACAATTGTAAATGGGGTTGTTTTCTTAATTTCTCCTTCTGCTCCTTCTGTTCATTCATTATTGGTATATAAAAACATAGAGAATTTCTGTATATTGATTCTGTATCCTGCAACTTTACTAAATTCATTTACTAGTGGAGTCTTTAGGGTTCTCTATACATAATATCATGTCATCTGCAAATAATGAGTTTTACTTCTTCTTTTCCAGTTTGGCTGTCTTTTATGTATTTTTCTTGTCTGATTTCAGTGACTAGGACTTCAAATACTATTCTGAATAGAAGCAGTGGTAGTGGGCATCCTTGTCTTATTTCTGATCTTAGAGGAAAGGCTGTCAGTTTTTCACCACTGAGTATGATATTAGCTCTGGGTTTGTCATATATGGCCTTTGTTACGTTAAAATTTGTTTATTCTATATGCACTTTGTTGGGAGGTTGAACTTTGTCAAAAAAATGTTTTCTGCTTCTATTGAGATGATCACATGGTTTTTATCCTTAATTTTGTTAATGTGATATATCATGTTGATTGATTTACAGATGTCGAACCATCCTTTCATCCATGGGATGGATCCCACTTGGGCACAGTATATAATACTTTTAATGCATTGTTGGATCTGGTTTGTTAATGTTTTGCTGAAAATTTTTGCATTTGTGTTCATCAAGGATATTGGCTTATCATTTTCTTTTTTGTAATGCCTTTGTCTGGTTGTGCTAGCAGGGTAATGCTGGCTTCACAGAATTAGTTTAGAGGCATTTCTTCCTCTTCAATACTTTAAATAGTTAGAAGGATAAGTATTAATTCTTTGAATGTTTGGTAGAAGTAAGTATTTTCTTAAGGCAAACACCTGTGAGAATAAATGGGAAGAGAGCCGGGGAAGGTGGGATCACTGACAGATCATAATGTGGGTCTGTCCCTTGTGAAGGAGAGTGGGAAGGAAGGCAGGTTGAGTGGAAAAGCCTTAGGCTGCAGTGTGGGTCTCAGTAAGCTCAGGAAGGGCGATGGGGGATCTTCTCACAAAGTCACCCATCAGAGGAATCCTCCCTTGCCCAGGAATGGGCCTGCCTTTGTATTCCTACTCAGTGGCTGAAAGCAGCCTGTGGGAAGTGTGGCCTCAGCGCCACTTCCCAGATGGATTTCGGAGCCCAACAGCTGGGGCCTTCTGTCTGTGGCACTCCTGCAGTGGGAGAGCTCAAGAGCGCTTCCTCATGGCCTCCTTACACACTATAGACTAAACAGCATGAATGTTATTAAACATGGAAAGCACACACCAGTAGCAAACTAAATAGCTGACTGACATGAGTAAAGCAGCAAATCATCATTTTGGCACCTCAAGTTCTCTCATTTGTATAAACTAACAAACAACAGCCATAGTTAGAACGGGAATCTAAAATGTCTGCCTTTGTCCTGTGACTTCTTGGTTTATGCCACAGTAATATTTGCAACCGGGTGAGCACCTGTCCCAGCAAGGCTCTGTGGAAAACGTGACATATACAACATCTCGCTTCATCATTATATCACACTCTATTGAGGAAACATTATGCCCAGTGTACCGATGAGGAGAATGGAGCTCAGACAGGTTAAGAACTTGTCCAGGGTTATACAACCAGTAGTTGATACAGCTAAGATTAAAAAATAGACTGATTTCAAAATGCACCCACAAGCCACTGAACTCTATTCTCCCTTCCTTTACAAAAGTTTGAAACCCCAGAAAAAACAACAGCAATCTAAATGAGTTTAAAACTCAGTGAGGTCAACTTGATTCTAGTTCAGACACAGTCAACATTACTTGCTATATTAATTCACCAACTCTGTTCTCATATATTTATTTTTCTCTACTGTCACTAAGAAATTATGAGCACTTATCCTCATTTTTTTCTAAAGTATACAAAGCACCCCAGTGATCTGTTTCCAATCCCTCTCAAAGCTGGAAATTTTCCTAAAGCACTATGAAACTGATAGATCCGTGCAGCTGTTTACCAAAACCATGTCTCTGAGTTACACAGCACAATACGAATATGTCTGATAGATTAGCTCTGTCCTCTGTGGCTAAGCCCCAAAGTTTTCCCAAGCCTTCATATATCTTAGATTCCATTTTCTGTCAGTTAGTCCATAAATAACTTACAGAACACTTACTAAAATCCCACTGGGAATAGGAGATAGGGTTCAAAGAAAATAGAGGTTTCTGCTCCCATCCTCAAGAACATTATAATCGATTTTGGGAAATAGTGCCAGGGAACAACATAGTTGACTATGGGAGGGGTGAGTGGGGTTTGATCTAGACCAGGAGTCTAGCCTTGGTTTTGCTCTAACTGACAATGTGAGCTGGAGCTTACCAATGAATCTTTCCAGGATGGGATTTTTTTTCTCTGTAAAATGAAGTAGTTGGTCAAGACCAGTGATTTTCAAACTCTTCAATGCCAGGAAGCACTTCTTTTCCCTCCTTCCAATAATCTCTTCGGTTCCATGAGATGTCTCTTAAGCTATTCATGGAACTGTGTGGTTCCCAAGGACACACTAAAAATCTTTGGTCAACATAGCATGTAAGATACCTTCTTGCAGTAATGTATGATGGTTCTGTGAGTCCCAGAGCATGGATAGTTTAATGTGAGAAAAAAAAAGATTTTAGTACTTTTAAGATTTGAATGCAACTCAGTTTACAAATCAATAGTACTACAGTAGAAATAGAGACCTCTACTGTAGAAGGTGTGGGATCAATAATCCATTAGGCAAGAAACCAGGGTCGTTATTTTATTCATAAACATTTACTGAGCATCTTCTATGTGCCAAGGTAGAGACACTAGATTCTGTGATTTAAATCCCTTGAGGAGCACTCAGTCTAAAAGATTCTCAGACCAGAAACCATTCTTCATTTTCAGAAGCCTCCCACCCCAGGGCAAGGTAAAAATACCGGGGTATATTCTCAATTGGAGCCTTAAGAATGGATTATTCATTTTATCTAAATGGAACTACTCTGGACAGATTTAACACGCACAATGCAGCCTGAGGGGGGTTGGGCAATAATAATTGCCCAGTCCAGAGAGCTTGGTGGAGTTCTGACGTCCCAACCTGGGGCACGGTGGAGACAAGAGCACTTCTTCCGTTAGGGGCCAGAAAGCAGATGGAAAATGCTCTGCATGAATGATCTTCACTGGTCATTTTATTCTGAGGCAGGGCTCAAAAAGGGATGCACCTCATCCCCATCACCCTCATCCATCCCCAAGCCAGTTCCTTGCTCCCACGTGTTGTTTTACTGGAAGCTAAAAAAAGGGGGCCACAAAATATCGGTCTCCTGGAGCACCACTTGTTCAGGCATGCTTTATTGGAGTCCTTGCCTGCAGAATCCAACATTTCTTGTTTCTTAATGGTTAAATTAGAACTTGTTCTGCCGCAGGACTGTTGCAACATGGCCACTGACTCATTAAAATGCTTACAAGATAGAATATTCAGATTCTAAACTCTTTTAACAAGGACAAAAAATGAACATATACATTTTAGAAACATTTTAACAAAAATGATTTGGAGAGAAGAACAGAACTCAAGATATAATATAAAAGGGAACTTCTTTTATGCTTACAATGATATATTTATATAAATAAAATATATGTCTCATATATCCATTTAAATGCTATATGTAATATAAATGTTTTATTTTTCATTGATAAACAAATAGAATATATGTGAATATATAAATACACTTTATATAAATATACTTAGGAATATATTATTTATACCATATGTGTATAATACAAAAGGAACTGCCTTTCTTTGGATTGTACCAGTATCACTCTGGATACATTATAATGTATTGGATACATTAATTCTCTTCACATAACTTAGTCAGGTTACCTTCTCCAGGCCATGAGGACTCCTAGTATTTTGTACACATGTACACGTCTATGGTCATAAAACTGCATCAAGTAACAGCTTTCTTACCAAGGGGCCAAGAAGGGACTGAAGGGAGCCTTTGTTACACGACGTCAGTGGTGCGCATGGCCCATAGGTGAGTGCCTTGCTATGGAGACACATTGAAAAAAGTTTTCTTCTTCTGATAAGTCAGTTTTTTATCATAGAAAATTATAAGCATATACAAAAGTAGAGGCAATAGGATAATAGACACAGGTACTGTTAGGTAGAAGTTAGAAAATGGGGAAGGAGGAGGAAGGGAGGGAGGGGAATTGCTCTTAACAGATAAAGCAGCCCAAAATAATTTGATTAACTGCCTCTGGTCATGTAACTGTTTCACAAAGGATGACCAGATGTGGCCTGGAGTGGAAGAAAGGGACCCAGGGAACAGACCCCTCCACAGGCCTCGGTTTAGGTGGTCATGTCCTCCATGGGGGAAGCATACATAGTCAGCTCCACTGTTAACCACCCAGCCATGAGGAATTCCCATCACCTAACGTCATACTAACCTGCACGCCACCCCACCAAGTGTATGTAAGTCCTCAGGACAAAGGACCTGGGGCTGATCTTGCCAACCTCGTCAAGGCCCATTCTCTCCCTTGAGAACGTGCGAATAAATTCTGCTTGCATACTATTTGACTTGCTGTCAGCAAGAAGAACCAAGTTTTCGATCACAGTACCATTACCTAATTTTGCCCATTACCAACTGAAAGCCAGTTTTAGCTCATTTATATGCCTACCCACTCTCTCCCTACCCCATGCATGGGTTACTTTGAAACAAGCACATGACATCATATCAATTCATTCATAAATATTTTGGTGTGTATCTCTTAAAGATAAGGAATCTTTTTTAAAAGACAAAAATATAGTGCTAAGACTCTCATCATATCTAAAAAACAAATTAACAATAATTCTTTACATCAAATTCCTTACATCAAATATCCAGGCAGGCATTTTTAAATTTTCCTCATTTTTTCATAATTTTTACATAGCTTTTGTTTTAATTAGTTTCAAACAAAGTCAATACACTGCAATTGACGCACATGCCTCTTAAGCCTCCTTTCATCTACAGAAGTGTCCAAGAAGAATATAATGTGAACCACACATGTAACATAAAATTGTCTAATGTTGACATTTAAAATGTAAGAAAGTGGTAACATTAAGTTTAATAGTATAGTTTATTAAGCTAATATATGTAATATATTATTTTAACATGTAATCTATATAAAAATTATTACATTCTTTTTTATATAGTAACTCTCTAAAAGTTGGTGTATTGCACCAAAATTTTGCATGTATTGTTCATCTCAGTTTGGAGAAGCCATGTTTTAATTGTTCAACATTCACATGTACCTAGTACCTACTGATTGGACATGTGTAGACCTTTGGGTTCCCTCTCAAAGGCATAACGTTTTGATAATCAAAACAAACAAACAAAAGGAACATAGAAAGGATTTTATGTAACTCTTTCTTACCAAAGAATAAAAAGATCCCCAACAAAGTGATATAGGCATGCTTTAGCCTGTATCTCCCAAAGCTTGAGACAGACACTTTGTGCCCGTAGTTTCTTTGGGAATATATTCCTTTAGAGCAGAGGTGCATAATATGAGAGTAAAACACCAAAGGGGGGGAAACCTGTGTAAAATTCCGTGGTAGAGTTGTCTTCTGCTATAGGCAACTGGTGGTCTGGCCCACTATGTGGAATCTCATAAAATGTGTCACCGAACTGATCCCATCAGGCAAACAGAAAAGCACTTATGCTTCCATCTCCCAGTTCTAAAGGAGGACCTCAGGCATTGTCATCCTTGTATTTCCGGTTGTGAATGTGTGAGTTTCCAGCAATTCTACAGAGTAGAGAAAAAGCAAGATGTTTCTGACTGGGACAGAGGCAAAGTGCTGGGAGGTTCTGACTGCTAAGAGCTATGCTGACCTGACTAAAATTTGCACAGAACAGGTCACGCACTGCAGAGGTGACCAGAGTAAAGGTCAAGGCCAAGAGGATTCTGGAGAGAAATGCTACAGGTGTTCGGTAGGATGCTCTGGTAACTCGAAAGTAAACGTGTTAAATTAAAGCCATTTTCTGCAGAGATATGATGGCTGGGATAGGGGAGAGGGAACACAGTCAAGGAGATATAAGAAGGAGCAGGGAGAGAAAATATTGCAAATATTATTCCAACTAAACTATGTCTACTAATGTAATTTTTAAAGTTTCAGAATTCTTCAAATACTATCATCAATTTCTGAAATTCCAGCCAGAATATATAATGTTCTGGTTTTCATTCTAATATGTGCTTAGTTTTATTGCATTATTGCATTATTCTGGAATTAATCTGATTTTCACAATATGGACAACAGCCAATCACTGCTTACACATCATCTGTACTTAATAAATAACACATTTTCACCACCTATATTTGGGATAATTTTGTACAGTCCGTTATTCAGAGCAGGAAGGGACCTTAGAAAATAATGTGTCAAACCAGTGCCACTAAGTGATAGAAGAATTCCCTCAAGAGCCTTTACTAGAAATAGACATTCAGCACGTGCTGCCACCGGAAAATAAATGTGAGATACCTGGCTTAGTTCTGAGGATTTTTTTTTTTTTTTGACAGAGTACTTACAGTTGTCATAAAGCTAGGCTGCTAATTTACCCTTCACCAATAAGGGCTAGCTAAAGCATGACACACTTTAGCCTAAAAATTGTTAAGTTCAAGGATGCCAGGTTTGTAAAACACCTTTTACCAATTCTCTATTATAGAATCATATGATCCTATTACCTGACTTGCTCCCACACTATAAGCAGATAAGTCATCTGTCAATGTGAGCTTTACTATGCCTTGAAATATCTGTGATGGCCATAAAAAATAATTGTGTTTATGAATACTGCATACATTATGGACTCTCATTTTCTTTATACATCAAAGGCCAGTGCCTATTAACTGAATAAAAACATTACTGCACCAGGACAAAAATGATAAATCTGAAAATATATACAGATTTGATACTCATCTAGTATGCCAAAGACAATTCTGCATTCTAACCCAATTTCCCCTCTCTACCCTCCCCCTAGGGGGAATAGATAATTGGTACTTGGAAAGAAGTTAAGTTTATCTACACAACAAAGGGCTGAGGGAAATCTGTGGAGGGGGAGAAGGAAGAAAAGGCCCTTTGGGATTGGGGAAGAAAAACAGTGTGTTGGGAGTTCGGGGTGAAGATCAAGAGAATCTGACTTGCTGGGATAATTGAAGGAAATGAAGAGATGGGAGAGATTTCAACATTGCTGAGGAATGGGGAGTACGGTCCTCTTAAATATTCTTTGCAGGAAATTATAAAGAAAGAAATTCCTTTATAACTTATGTTGCCCATTGAACTGTTCTTGTTCATTGCTGTGCGTGATTTTGTGTCTATAGGGGTTACACTACTCTCCTCCAAATAAAACCCAGGTTTAATAGGATCTGGCACCCATTTATGATAAAAACTGTCAGCAAAGTGGGAACAGTGGGATCATACCTCAACATAAGAAAGGCCATATATGACAAACCCACAGCCAATCATATTATTATACTCAGTGGACAAAAATGAGATGCGTATCCCTAGAGACTGGGAACAAGAGAGGGATGTCTGCTTTCACCTCTCGTATTCAACATAGTACTGGAAGTCCTAGCCACACAATCAGACAGGAAGAAGAAATAAAAGACATCCAAATTGGAAATGAGGAAGTAAAACTGTCATTATTCACAGATGACATGATATTATATATAGAAAACCCTAAAGACTCCACTAAAAATCTACTGTATCTGACAAATGAATTTAGCAGAGTAATAGCATACAAAATTAATATTCAGAAACCAGTGGCATTTTATGCACCAATAATGAAATATCAGAAAGAGAAATTAAGAAAATAATCCCATTTATATTGCAACAAAAAAAATAAAGGTACCTAGGAATAAATTTAACCAAGGAGATAAGAGACCCATACTCAGAAAATTATAAGATACTGAAGAAAGAAACTGAGGAATATACAAATAAGTGGAAGCATATATCATGTTTATGAATAGGAAATATTAACATCATTACAATGCCCATACTATTCAAAGCAATCTACAGATTCAATGCAATTCCTATTAAAATATCAACAGCATACTCACAGATCTAGAACAAATATTCTAAAAAAAAAAAAAAGTATACGGCACCACGAAAGACCCCAGCCTCAGCAATCTCAAGAAAAAAGAGCAAATGTTTACATATCACACTACCTGATATCAAACTATACTATAAGGCCATCGTAGTCAAAACTGCATGGTATTGGCACAAGGACAGGCATATATAATATATAGGCATATAGAGCAATGGAACAGAAGAGAGAGCCCAGAACTAAACCATGCCTTTATAGTCAATTAATATTTGACAAAGGAGGCAATAACATATAGTCTCTTCAATAAATGGTATTGGAAAAATTGGAGATATGTGCAAAAAAATGAAACTAGGCCACCAAATTACACTGTACACAAGAATAAACTCAAAATGGATTAGAAACTTAAATGTAAGTCAAGAAACTATAAAATTCCTAGAAGAAAACATAGGCAGTAAAATCTCAGACATCTCTTGTAGCAATAGTTTTGCCAATATATCTCCTAGGGCAAGGGAAGCAAAGGAAAAAAATACACAAATGGGACTACATCAAACTAAAAATCTTTTGCACAGCAAAAGAAACCAATAAAATGAAATGGCAACCCAGTGAATGGGAGAACATATTTGCCAATGATACATATGATTAGTGATTAATTTTGAAAATATATAAAGGACTTATACAGCTCAACACTAAGAAGACAAACAGCTTAATTAAAAAATGGGCAAATGACCTGAACAGACACTTCTCCAAGGAGTACATACAAATGACCAATAGACATGAAAAAAGTCTCAAAGTTATTAATCATCAGAACAATGCAAATTGAAATCACAATGAGATATCACCTCACACCTGCCAGAATGGTTATCATCAATAAATCAACAAATAGCAAGTGCTAGTGAGAATGGAGAGGAATGGGAACCCTTGTGCACTATAGGTGGTTATTGTGAAAAACAGTATAAAGTTAACTCAAGAAGTTAAAAATAGAACTACCTTTTGAACCAGTGACCTCACTTCTGGGTATATATCCAAAGAAACCTGAAATAATATATGCACCCCTATGTTCATAGCAGCCTTATTTACAATAGCCAAGATCTGGAAATAGTCCAAGTGTTCATCAGTAGATGAATGGATAAAAAAAGCTGTGGTACAATTATGCCATGGAATACTATTTGGCCATAAAAAGAAGGTAGTCTTACCTTTTGCAACAGCATGGATGGACCTGGATATTATTATGCTAAATGAATAAGACAGTCAGAGAAAGACAAATGCCATATCATCTTTCTTACATGTGGAATCTAATGAACAAATTAAGCTTGATGAACAAAATACTGGGTTGGACAAAAAGTTCATTCAGCTTTTTCCAAACAATGGCTCTAGTAGTGCGTAGTTAACTTCATGCAAAACAATTCTGTGAGACTGTATTGTGACAGCTATCATAACAGCATGCATTTAAAAGAACATCAAAATCAGTGAATTTTTGTGCAGCCATTTTAATATTGAAGATGGAAGAACACATGCAACATTTTTAGCGTATTTTATTTTATTATTCTGAGAAAGGTAAAAATGAACCTGAAACACAAAAAAAGAAAAAGATTTGTGCAGTGAATGGAAAAAGTGCTGTGACTGATTGAATGTATCAAAAGTGGTTTACAAAGTTTCTTGGTACTACTGACATTCTGGCCAAATAATTCTTTGCTGTGGGGCTGTCTTATGCATTGGAAGATGTTTAGCAGCACCCCTGGACTCTATCCACTAGAAGCCAATAGTGGGAGACAACTGACATACTCAAAATATCCAAAGCAATAAAGTTATTGGGGAAAATGAAAAATGTGCCTTTTTTTTTAACAGAAAAAAACTAAACGGACTTTTTGATTAACTGAATAGAAGCAGAGGCATGGATACATGGAACAGGCTGACAGCTGTCAGAGGAGCAGGGGTTTGGGGAGCTGGATGAATGAAGGTGAAGGGATTAAGCAAAAAACATGAGGTCTGTCCAGAAAAAGTCCAGCCATTGTTAATATATCGAGAACTGTTTGCGCAACATCAATGTAACCTGACAGCCAAGGAGAGTGGACTGGAATGAGCATGGGTGAACAATGATGACTTCACTGTACTGGTCAGTGAGGGTGGTAGATGCCATTGAGTGAGTATGTGTGCTGTGTGGCTATTGCATTCAAAATGATTGCGAGAGTAGAGCAATGAATCTACATCAAATTTTATGCTAAGTTCGAATATTCCTCCGTAGAAACTATTCAGATGATTCAGAAGGCTGCAGTTATGGACAACTGGTGATTGGCAGCTTCATCATGACAATGTGCCCACTTATGCATCATGCAGTTTTTTTGGCAAAACATGGAATCACCCAGGTGACTCGGCTCCCCTACAGCCCAGATTTGGTGCCCTGTGACTTCTGGCTTTTCCCAAAACTAAAATCACCTTTGAAAGGGAAGAGATTTCAGACCATTGATGAGATTCAGGAAAATACAATAGGGCAGCTGATGGCAATTGGGTGAACTGTGTGAGGTCCCAAGGTGCCTCACACAGTTGAAGGGGAGTGGGGCATCATTGTCCTATATACAATGTTTCTTGTATCTTGTATCTTCTTCGATAAATGTCTCTATTTTTCATATTACATGGCTGGATACCTTCTGGACATACCTCATGTATAACACATAGACACAAGCACCAGTGTGGTGACAGCCAGTGGAAAGGGGTTGGTGGGAGTAGGTGGAGGTGGGCAAAGGGGAGATAAAATAAAAGATACTAACCAGCTATATGAAAGTAGCCCAGTTGCTGATTTACTTGGCTTTATGTCTTGGTTTTTCTATTGGTATTAGCTCCTTTTTTTAGCAGTACATTTTTAAAACTCTTTCTTGGCTTAGCTTTTGAAATACTTCTGAGTGTAACAGCCATTGTGGTTAAGTTTCCACTGCATTGTTAGTCATTTCATTTCAATCACCAGACACATATTGAGTGCCAACCATATGGCAGGGCTGACGCTGAGGAAGAGAAGTAGGAGATGATCAATGATCTGACCTTGCACTGAAAGCTCAGGAGCTGCCAGTAATGGTCCTGGAGTCTTTTCCAGGGCACCTGAGAAGGAGTGTTTAAAAATCCATATGTATCAATATTGGTACTCACGGTACTGCACACCATGATCTTAGAAAGCTTATGCCTGTTACTGCCAAGTCAGGGCACCCACCAAGATAACTTCAGTTTTGGATAGTTACATACTAGGGTGGATGAAAAGTGAAAAAATGTAGTCATTCATCTAGACATATTGCCAGTATTTGGAAATTTCTGGGCAACTGTCTGATTTTCTTCACTTTCATCTTGACGTTTGGCTTCATGTTGCCATATGTTGTGTGTAAGCACTTGCAGGAATGCATATTCTTGGCTTCAAGGACATTTTCATTTGAGTGGAGGTGATAACACAACTGGAACTGAGTCGTGGTATTTGATGTATCCCTCCCATTCCAGTAAAAATGGCTGGAGGATGTTCAACACCTGAAAGTAGCCAGAACTTCAAGTTGGACATCTCAGCAATAAATGTATCATTTCAGAACCTGAATTTTTTTGACATGTAAAGCTTTTTTAAAATAAATTCTTAGAGCTGGGAAGGTGCCCAGCATATTAAGCCTTGAACCATACAAAGAGAATAATTTTGTAAATGGAAATAAGTTCTTTAATATAAACTGGGCGACCATTCAATCACTAAGCCCAGCTTTGCTGTATCCTATTTAATCCACTGAGTCTTCTGTTCTTTTCCATTCATCTAACTTGAGCCATAAATATGTTGCTTCTCGTTTTGCTCTCTGGGGATATTTTTTTCCCTTTATCATGACTTAGAGGCCGCCAGAAGAATAGTATTCATGCCTGGAAATGAATTATGAATCATTCAGTAGTTTCAGAATCCAAAGGGGTAAGAAAAGCAATAATCTCAAATATTTCAGTCATCCTGTTTTACCCTAATTTCTTCAAGAAAAATGCTATAATTTGAAAACTTGCTACAAAATTTTCTTATTCAAGTCAGTAACAGATATCCTAGAGAGACCGAGTGAGGATAAAAAAGTGAGGCAGATGAACAACAAAACCTGTTTAAATGCACCTTTATCAGATAAAATTTTGATGATCAGCGTATGGGCCAGGATGTGAAGGCAGGAAAGAATGGATACTGTGGTTTTGTCATCACAATGTAGCTTGCTGATTTCCACCAAATGGAATGTCACTAGAAAGGCAAAGTGTTCCTTCTCTGCCACGAGGCAGACCTAGCGTGGATGTCTGAAGGCCCATTCAAGAACGAAAGCTGGTCCATTCAGAGATGACCTTGTGATCTGACAGAGAAGTGCTTCTGTATTTAAGAAGCTCAGCCTATGCCAAAAATATAACCAGTGATCCCTGAGAGCTCCCCCCATATTCCAAGATAAACGAAATCAGTTAAATAAATAGTAAGTCTGAATTAACATTCAAAATTTTCGACAGCTAAAGAAGGATCATTTACAAAGAAACATGGTAACACCATAAAGAGAAGAATCTGACTTAAAGAGTGTCAGACTAACAGAGGAGAATCCGACCCAGTATGAATAAGAATGAGTCTTTTTTACCTACAGAATTGTAAAAGCAATATACAAAGGTCTTTTTTATGGTATCTCCCTACAGCATATGCCAAACAAAAATCATGTATTCTACAGCCTCATTAACAAATACTAGATTTGAGAGGTTATATATTTTATATGATGGTCCCACTCATAGGCTTTATTAGTAAAGATTTATTGGTATAGATTTATTAGCAAAGAGAGTAAAGACTATCTCAGAAGGTCTGGGTCCCAGTTTTCCTGTCCCCCTGTCTCAAAGTCTATTTTTTAATCCCATAGCTGGGTAACATTTAACTACATCAAGTCCTTTCAAGTAGCTGTGCCAGGGACCACTGTTTATCCATGCCAGTATCCATTTGCTTCTTCCTGTTAGTAGATCTGTGATCTCTCCCTAGGGTTGCCAGATGTAGCATACAAAAATGCACATTGCTAAGATAAACTTGACTCTATGAAAAACAACAACTTTTTAGCATAAATATGTCCCAAATATTGTGCACTTACACAAAAAATATTTTATGTGAAAATCAGATTTAATTAGCTACTTCTTATTTTATCATGCAACCCTACCAACTGCTTATGTTTCTACCCAGCTAAGGCTACATTTCTAACACTCAGACTATGAAGTGACCATGTGATCAAGTTCCAGCCAAGGAAGTGGAAGCCATGCTGGGTGATGTTCCTAGAATGTCTCCATAGAAGAGTCATACTCTTCTCCTCTCTCCCCCATCCTTCATCCCACTCTCTGAGAATCATATGATAAAAGAAGGGGAGAGGTGCAGTCTTGGCCATAAAGAACAAGACTATAGCACTGCTCTGGTAAAGATGGGAGCAGCTGAGGTCCCCAGCAACACACATGGCTGACATGCCAGGCCTTAGCTACCTCTTTGCAAATGTCCCTTAAGAGAGAGGTGAGGGGAATGGAGAGAACAAGACAAACTCCTGTCTTACTGAAACCACCATTATTTGGGGCTTTTTGTTATAGTCAGTTAATTCAGTCCTACTTGATATAAAGACTTACCTCCTTAGAGATTTGGGGGCACATCAAAACCAAAATCTGTGGAAAGTAGAGTATTTGAAAGACTCTGTGAATGTTCATGGTTGCATAGATTCTCATTCTCTCTCTGACTTTCTCTGATGCACGTAAAGATTCACTTTATTTTCTAAAGCCCTGGGACTTCTAACTTCTGCTCTATCCTCTTTTTGACAGTACTCAAAAGTTAACTCTAAGAACCCAGGGGGGAAATATATCCATGCCTGGAGAACTTGAACTTAAAGCTAAATTGTATTTAGCAATTTCATCTAAGAGGTTGCGTGGCCATTTCGACAGAAGTATTTTGCTGATAATTTCTGAGTATGCTGTCAGTTAGCGGGGAGACGAGTAATTGATTAAAGAATTGAATATGTTGGTGCACCTTTGGCTTTCGGAGATGTAAAAATGAATTCCTAACAACAATGATGCCTTGTATAAAGAGGAAAAGGCCAATATATCATTCCTTGAAGTTTTTCCCAGGTCAGAATACTTATATATAAAATTGTAATCCAAATGAGCAATGTTGATTTTTTTATTCAGTGCTTGACATTTGCCAATTTCAACATTTTTCCTGGTGCCATGAAAAATGTTGCCACTGGCAGGCATTCCACAGTAAGTAGGAAGGCAAAAATAGTGTTAAATGATGGAATTAGGAGAATAGGATTCTCTACATTTTCATTAATATCTCATTCAGAATCTTTGATTAAGAGACTATTTTTCATTCCTTAAAAGGGATAGAAATATATAGAAATGAAAACCAAAGAAACATGACCTTCAAATGAAACAAATGAAAGTAGAAGCATGGCAAGAGTAAGATATTAAAGAAACTGTATACTACTCGATTTGTTATAATAAAACACAGCTTCCCCTGGTAGATTTTGAAAGGCTAAAAGTTTCAGAAACTGGTTAGAAAGTTAAAATTATCTGTGGTGGGTTGAATAGCATTCCCCCCAAATTTATGCCCACCAAGAATCTCAGAATGTGACCTATTTGAAAATAAAGTCTTTGCAGAAATAATTAGTTAAGTGGAGGTCATACCGGATTCAGTGACTGGCGTCTTTATAAGCAGAGAAGAGGTCATACAAGAGGCACACAGGAAAGGCCATGTGGCAACAGAGGCAGATATTGAAGTGCTGCCGTTACAAGCCAAGGAACGCCAGGGACTGCTGGCCGTCGCCAGCAGCGGGGAAAGAGGCATGAATCAGTCTCCCTCAGAGACTCCAGAAATAATCGGTCCACTGACACCTTGACTTTGAACTCTTCACCTCTTGAACAGTGAGAGAATGAATTTCTGTCATATTAAGCCACCCAGTTTAGCATGCTTTATTAGAGTATCCCTAGAGAACTGACACATCATCTAGTGCCCCCCTCCATCTCTGAAAGCAAGGTGCTGTACATATCTTTAAAGGGCACCACAGGGTTTGACCATGGAGCAATCAGAAAGCTGCAGTGCTTATTTTACAGCCTTTCTGGACGCTGACAAATGGGTATTATTGACAACCAATTTTTGCAAGATTTTTGTTTATTTGAAGAGCTTTTACTCTGTCTGCCAAGT
Organism: Mormoops blainvillei; assembly: GCA_004026545.1. Lineage (NCBI taxonomy): Eukaryota > Metazoa > Chordata > Mammalia > Chiroptera > Mormoopidae > Mormoops > Mormoops blainvillei. The sequence continues at coordinate 117,908 of PVJD01004183.1, read as the reverse complement.
TGGAAGGGTTGTTAAATTATTTCTCTTGTTGAAAGCTTAGTTGTTTTTATTTGCATTTTGTGGCTGCATTGCCTGTAGTAGTTTTACAAGAAAGGAAACAAAATTTTTTTAAAAGAAGCAAAGCAAAGTTTCATCAAAATTTCAAGGTCTGTGAGCCTCTCCAAACATAATAGCATAATTGGTGTGTCTTACATAGCCTAAGCGTATAGGATCAGATATATAATGTGGGAGATTTGCAGAAGGCTCAACCTTCTACTGGTACCTAACCCAAAGTGCATTTACCATTACGTCTTCCTGATATTAGCAATTCACTTAGAAAGTAGAATATTATTTTCCCTTACTAAAACCAGATCTGTGAACCTATTCTTCCAATAAACACTGAGTATGCCTTTGAAATGTGTTATCCAACCCTTTCACAAATCAGTACACATTGAGAAAATGATCATTGTAAAGCATACTCAGGGAAGCTGGAAGGGCAAAGGGAAATGAAGAAATGTATTTGGGACTTGGTGAAAAAACATTAAATTTTGTATGTTATATACATACAGGTGGGGCAAAAGTAGGTTTATAGTTCAAATGGAAAATAATACAATAATTAATAAATAGTGATACAAGAATGAACTCCATGTTTTGTGTACTTACAACTGTAAACCTACGTTTGCCCCACCCTGTATATTAAGAAACATAATACACGATGTTGCAGAAGGTAATAAATATTGATCGCATGAAGTCTGAATAATTGTTTTTTAAATCGTCGAATTCAGAAAAGTATCCTGGGGGAGTCAGATAAATATTATTTTATTATAATTTAGATATAATATATTTTAAATGTTTTTAAAAATTGGTTTAAAGACTTTCAACATCAGGAATTACTTAAAAACAATATATTGAGAGGGAATTTTAGGAAGGTAGTAGCAGTAGCAGGCATGGTTTTTAAACCTTTCTTAATCCCCACCTAAAAACAGAGTAACTAGATCTCAGAGCCAGTAAGTCATGGTTGACCTTTACAGCAATGCTATGTGAAAAGGTATCACCATAAACTCCAAAATATAAGCAGGGGTTGCAATATAAGCTGATAGCCAGATCACTGGCACAGCCTCCACACCACTGCAGGAGAAAGAAGGCGGGACAACGGCGTGACTCTAAGACTGGAGAACGGGGGAGTTCCAGATATTCTCCTTATCACGGCACCACCTCTAGCACCTGTGCAGCTCTGTGCCACCTAGTGCATGTCACAGATTTAAACAGGTTGCCCAAGCCATGGCCTTGAGTCTGAGCAAAACTCCGGATCCAGCTGCCAATTTGCGAGAAATTTCAAGAATAAATAAACATGTTGTATGAAACCAAAAACATATACTCAGCAAAATCCCGAGTGTGGAAAACTGTATAAATCAAATGCCCAAGTGCCTCCACAGAAAAATTGAAGGACAAGAAAGAGAGGGGAAGAGGATGTGTAGATTCGAAGATTTTAAAAACCTGTGCAATTTTTTAAATGGGGGTAAAAAACTGATGTCAATATATTTCAAAAACCTTAATGTAATTGACTTTTTTCTCAGAAAAATAGAGACATTAAACAGATTCAAGAGAAACAAACTTTTAATAGTCCTATAACCACTTGACGATTTCAACAACAGTTTACAATTTCCCTAATAAGAAAGAAATCAGGTTTGGATAGTTTTATCAGAAAGATCTGTCAACATGCAGATAAAAGTTTAGTCCAAAGTGACACAAACCAGTCTACATAACTCAGCCTTCTTTGCTGTAGGTGTGGTCACATGGCTCAGGTTTGGACAGTGGAATGTGAGTGGCTGTGATGTGCTATGCCGCTACCAGGCAGGCCTGTGCCCTGGAAGCTTCCCATGTTATCCATGGCACCGCCTCTGCTGCCATTTCTGGCAGCTGGATGCAGAGTAAGTAGCAGAGAACTTCCAGGCCTTAGGGTATGGTAGACACACAAAAAGGGAGTGTGTCCCCAGATGACCACACAAAATGATGCCAGTGAGCAAAGAAAAACTGATGAGACTCGCAAAAATGCGAAATACATTCTATTAGATTCGGCCACTAGTATTTGAGGTTCCTATCTGACAGAAGTTAGCATTACTTATTGTAGCTTGTGTAATACTGCACTATACAAGCGTGGCCACTCAGCATCATGAGTACCAAAGGCTGAAATGAAAAAGGCAATCGACGTTTTTAGAGTCTATTTGACTCCTTAGTTCAGCTATCCTGGGTTTGTACAGACGGTTTAAATACTGTGTTATCTATATCTATTAGATATCTTTCAAATAGAAAGAAAAAGTATAGAAAGTACACAAAAACAAACTACGAGAATTCAGACAAATGATTACTGTGAAAAGTCAATAAAACCGTTGGATATAAAAGTTAATTGTTCTGTTCTTCACCAACAGTGTATACCTATGTGATTTAAATATATACATATAATTTATAATATAATGTACTTAGAACAAGGAAAATTCAGAAATACACCAGCTCGGTAGATTGTATTATCATTCAGCAAATATCCTCCCTCTTCTCCCTGTCCATGAGCAGAGCATACTTTCTTGCATCTTTGAGGTTGGGCCTGACCATGTGACTTGTGTCAGTTTTTAGCACACAAACAAATCTGCTGATGGCTTAAAGAGGGTTCCCTTGTAAATGATAAGCTTCTGTTTTGCTGCTTTCAAGATTTTTTCTTTGTCTTTCATTTTGACAGTTGCATTATAATGTGTCTTGGAGAACATCTCTGAGTTGAATTTGTTTAGAAACCTAAATGCTTCATGAACTTGGAGCTCCAAATTTCTCCCCAGATTTGAGCTGCTCTCAGCTATGATCCCTTTAAATAAGCTTTCGGCCCCTTTCTTCCTCTCATCTCTTTTCATGACCCCATAATGTGTACATTCTTCCTTTTAATGGTATCCCACACATCCTATAGGTGCTTTTTAAATTCCTTTTCATTCTTCTTGCTCCTCTGACTTGATCATTTTAAATGATCTGTTTTTGAGTCACTTATTCCTTCTTCTGCTTGGTTGATGTGCGTTGAAACTCTATTGAATTTTTTAGTTTAGTCCTTTATTCTTCTACTCCAAAATTTCTTTTATCCTTATGTTTCTATTTCTTTGTTGAATTTCTCCTTTTGTTCTCATATTGTTTTCCCTGATTTCATTACCTTGTTTATCTCTTCTCTTGTAGTTCCCTTTGAGCATTTTTTAGAACATTTATTTTGAATTATTTGTCAGCAATTCATGGATCTCAATTTTTTTAGATCAATTCCTGATGGTTTACTGTGTTGCCTTGGTGGTGTCATGTTTCCCTGAAACTCCATGGTTCCTGTAGCCTTGCATAGGTGTCTGGGCATGTGAAGACATGGTCGTCTGGTCCACACTTTCTCTACTGGCTTTCGTAAGGAAAGACTTCCAACTGTGGGTGAGGGATCCCTGGTGTATACTGTGACCCTGGGCCTACTGGGATGGGGCACCATGGGTAGACTTTGGGTCTGGGGGTTGTGGTGTCGTGTTGACCTAAGCAGCTAGGCTCTATGACTTCAACTGTGTGATCCTTGGTGAGATCCGTGAGTAGGGGCATCCCAGTGGCTCAAGGTCATGAGCAGGAGCAGGGACCCTGGCTGTCTACATGTACTTGAGTGAGGGCAGGAGCTAGCTGCAGTTGTGTGCACAGCACTAGAGGCTGCTGATGGGAGCTGGGGCTGGTTAGCATGCAGACATAGCGCTCAGGGGACAAGCTGCAAGCCTGCGTGGCAGCACAGGCCAGTGACAGCAGTTATGGCTGGATCCAGGCCCACAAGCAGCTCTGTGGACCTTGGCTGTTTGCGTGCATTTCGGCAGCTGCAGGGGCTCACCACGCTCATGTGTGCAGCAGTGGAGGTCAATGACAGGGTTCAGGGCCAGTGCCGTGCAGGTACACAGCTGCAGGTGTCCTCTGCCTAGCAGACCACAGAGAACAGCTGTCACTCATGTTTGTGACAAGGGCAGTGGTGTCCCCTGCGCTTGTTCCTTGTCCTCAGCCATGCCCGCATATGTAAGCTTTGCCAGTCTCTGGGTGGGGTGAAACAGGTGGGTTCTTCATGCGGGACCCGGAAAGGTTAGGGAAGCTGGTGGCTCACCCTGCTTGCCTTCCCCCAGCCAGAGGAAGTCTCTTGGGCTGGGAGTTCCCTCTTGGCACTGAGCAGTGCTGGCCCGTGGAATGGGATGGAATGGTGCAGGGAAAGTGAAACGCTGCTCCCGACCCTTTTTGTGTGGTTCTTCTTAGGGTTTTTGCTCCACTGCGTTGCAGAATCTCCTTGAGTGGACTCCTGAGCTCTCCCAGAGCTATTTTCCTTTGTGGAGAGCTGTCTAATTGCTATTCTTTGGGTGGAGGTGGAGGCTGGGGCCCCCTGCTCCATCACCTTGGTGCGATCATTTTATTTCCTAAAAAAGGAGACGAAGAGCTCATAATTGGTTGTTTTCATCTGTGCAGATCCTGAAAGCCCTAAACTGAGCTTCATTCCTCCAGAGAATATTTGTATTATCTTTTGCCAAGCATCTTGCAATATCCCTGATTCAGAAGTATTTTACTTCAGTTTATTGAATTCAACTTCCTTGAGTCATGCAAATGCTATCCATTCAAATCCTTATTCTGTGTGTGGACGGGCTTATGGTTACTACTTTCCAGAGAGATTTTTTTTTTCCCCTCCAAGCCAATACCTTAAACAGACAAGTTATCTTGCCAGTTCCCATCCTCAGGAATAGGGTTCTTAGCCCACCCTATGACCGTGGCTGTAACCCTTCGTAAATATGGGATTTGTGGGAGTCTCAGTTCCTTCTCCACACTTTATGTGTCTGGGGACAAAGCCTTTGCCTCTCTTTCTCCCACACGGATGCCAAAGCCAGATCTTTAGCGCCTAGTGTTGGTGAATCCCTTCAATGTAGCCCTCGTCTCTATTCTCTACTATACATTTATTATTTTGGTTTTGGTCCCCATCCCTCTCTCTCTCTCCCTTTCTCTCTCCCCCTTCCCCCCCATCTCTCTCTCTCAGGTGGCCTATATTTATAAAAGGCTATTAGTAACTCTTAAACAGCATTGCTAGGTGTTGGTAATAAAAAGGCTTTCCAGAATTCTCATTCATAATATTGCCGCAGTTGTAACAGTGTTGAAAGCCATGGAACATTTGAAAACTGCTTGAATATAATGATGCTTATACTAGTTATTATGTATCAAAATAACTTAACAACACACATAATAACTTAAAGTTGTGGGTGCAATATTACAGGACATTTTAGGGTAGTGCTATTCTAGCTCCATCACCATCTGGCCTTATATCAACTTTACAACCTGTCAATGTAGATTAATGAAGTGTTCACATTTTGTCAACAAATATTTAAGTCTCAACTGTGAGGAATTGGGAGCAAAGAAAAGCAGGAGAAATTTTAAAGGGATTACATTTGGTACTTGGATTCTTGGATTTCAAAGCTATCTTTGAGGTCACTGTCTTATTTCTGTAGCCACGTGTTTCAAACCTGTTAACAATTTTTATCTTTGACAAAGGAAACTTTCTTTGAATCCAGGAGTTTGTGTGCCATAATGATGTTGATTTTAACTTTTTGTTCCAGGTGTAAAGGGGCTTAGAATTCACACAGTCTTCCCAGATCCTCCCTCTGCCAAGAGGGAGGAAATGTTCTATAGATTCTCGTGGAGTCTGTCATCAAATTACACAGGCCTGGAGCTACAAGTGCTCACCCACCTGCTTTCCGTGAACCCCGACGGCATCTCTGGGTTTGGGGTTGGACCGTGATTTTTCTGCTCCCTCCCTCCCCCTGCCTGACTCTTCCACCTGTGCCAGAATCAGACTTTGGTGTAAGCAGGGAGCGTGGTCTTTCCACCCCCTGAGTGCCCAGACTTCAGGCCTCTCTCTGCTTGGGGACAAGTCTGGGGGCGGAGGATGGAATTCTTCTTCAGGCTCTGGCCTTGGCAGGGACTTGCGTATCTAGGGGGCAGTGATGCTGCCTTAGTTACAAGCTGGCCACACCTGGGGTAGAGGGGAGATCCGCTCTCTTGCTCAGTGGAAGTGGCAAGCACACAGCTACTGACGGACACATTTGCTTAAGCCCCTCTGTTGGCAGCCGTGACTTCTCCTCTCCCTGCTGTGTCCCAGGCCACGAAGCGTTCTTGGCTGGTTGCACCTGTTGACGGGAGGCTCTGACCATAGTCCTCGCTGGCTCAGTGACCCTCCCGTCGGGGGGCGCAAGTGTGTTAAACTCCCATATGCCCAAACCTCCGTGGGTGGGGCAGGAGGAGGCAGAGGGGCTTCCAGAAAAATGGAAATGCCTGCTCCGAATGAACATCATACCAGTTAAGATTTTCCACAAGGGAAGCAAAGAACTATAAAGACTTCCTTCCTCTCTCAGAACATATAACCCACTGCCCTGAAATTTGTTTAGCCGGACAGCTGGTCAGGGAAACAGGTGTCAGGCTTACAGCAAAATCTCAAAGTCTGTGGCATGGTCTTCCCTTCTCTTCCCTTAGGTGTCTCTATTCCAAGCTTGTATTTTGAACATTCCTTTCAAGAAAAAGAAGGCATTTGTTGCCCAAAGGTGTATGTAATAGTAGCTAGATATAGGCCCTTTACCATTATAATACAATATAGATACATGCCTCCTATAATTCTAAATTTCAGCTTATAGTACCTAGTGATTCCAGCTTTCAAAAGCTGTTAGGTAGTGTTATATATTCAAATAGGCATGGTTTTTGACTTCCATAGTGAACAACTAAATTCCACAACAAACTAATTAATTCAGTCAAATACTGTTGAGCAGTCACTGTCACCGGGCACTGCTGGATGTGAGGCATCCAAGACCGTAAACACCAGACAGGACCCCTTTCCACACAGAGTTTGTATTTTAATTGGAGAGACAGAGCAAAGTAGCTACCCGAATAAATTAACCATGAACTGGGGTAGGTGGGCCATGAAGGAAATATGCAAGGGGTAAGCTGGAGACCATCTCTCATCACACTGTGTCATAACTCTGTTCTGTGTTTCACTGGACTGCAAGAGCCTTCGGGGCCAACTGACACTTCTTTGTCTCAACTCCCTTGTGCTTGAGAGGGTCCCTGATATGATGGTCCTGAAAAAACGATGGGCTGAGTATTCATGTTTGTACACATATTTGTGCTGATCATTGATTTAACAAAGGCTTGGGGCCTTTATTAAGAAATGGCTACACTTTGTACAAAACACACTAAGTACCAAGCACAGTCTACATTTCGCATTCCGTTTTCTTATTTATGTTTTATATTTAATATTCAAGTCCTATGTTTTTATCCTAAATTGATTCAGTTCATGAGCTAGTATAGGTGTCATGGGTGAACAAACAATCCAGTTTTCTAATTCTCTGCTGGTCAGACACAAGGGAAGCACACAGCACCGGAGGTGTAAGTGTTAAGCGTGTCATTAAGGCTGAAAGAAAACGTGAGCCAGTTTGAGGTGTCTCTGGAAGCTTTAGCGATAATTCAGTTCCCTGCTCTCGGGTTTCTTGTCACCTTCCTCATAGCTGAGGGAACAGCGTGTATCACGCCTGCCCTGATGAAGGACTAAATAAGCAGCTGTGTTTTGCTCCTGTCCCTTCCCCCCAGGCCCAACCCCCCTTTCGCTTGCTTCCTTGAATTTCCTGTCACGTTGCAACTTCCCCAGAGGCACTGGGTGGAACAGTGCTGGTATCATTAAGCACATCCTACAGTCTCCACAGTGACATTTGTCCTGCATCACTGTGGAGCTCCTGATTTCAGGAAGGTAGGCTGGACAGGATCCGGGAGAACAAGTTTGCCAAAGACTAGAAGGTTGGCTGTTTTGCGGGGAAACTGAAATGAGAAGAGTTATAGCTTTCATCTTTAAAGATGAAGGAGCTGAGGCCAGAAGGGTACCGCGTTTTGCCTTGTATAACGCATACTCTTTTGCCCAAATTTTTGAGGGAAAAATAAGAATGAGCATTATACATGGGAAGTACCTAAAATACCTTGTATCTGTTCTTGTGTTTTGTAATTACTTGTTACATAAAATTCCTTGTACTGTAATGTGTTCAAATGTAAATGCTAAAATCCCTTTATAATACAAAAACAAGTGTCTAAATATTAATTAATTAATTAAAAAGAAAGATTTTTTTTCCCCTGAAAGTTTGGGCCAAAAACATGGGTGGACATTATACATGGCAAAATACAGTAAATACCTGAGGGAGGTGGGAAGTGGCCACCCTGGACTCGAACCAGGGCACCCAGCAATGGCCACAGCATCCTGCCTCCTCCTCATACATGCACACAGAATCTTTTCTCCAAGCACGATGGCAGCACTGGAGGTACAAAACCTTTAAAGTGAGAATCAGAAGTTCATTTTTCATTGGTCACAACCCAAATCATACAAATATATATGGAACACTTGTCAAATGCACAGCTGCTAGGACAACAATCAATAAGAGATACGGCTCCTGCCCGGGAAAACTTCACAATGTAGTTGGGAAAACCTCTGTAAAATTTTAAATCCAAAATGCCATTATTTAACAGAGGAAGAAAGAATTAATATGGGAGAGAACATGATTTATTCCCACCAAATAGCTAATGGGAGGAAGAGCTGAGACTAAAACCCAGATCTCCCGTCTCCCAGGCTGGTGTGTATTCCAAGGTCCGGCTGGCACTACGTAACTACAGTTACAACAACCAGAGGACAACTATCGGGAAACATGGGCAGGGGCTTTGTGCTGCTGCCTGTCCACTATCCCTAAAGGAAAAAGGGATCTACAATATGGCAGCCATCAGTGAGGATCCCAGGAGAAGGTGACTCCTGAACAAGGACTTATAAGTAGGTTGCATTTGAGGAAGACAGAGAGAGAGAGAGGACAAAAAAGAACTTAAGAACCTGCTAAGGAGACTCACAGGTCAGGAGTGGAAAAGCTTTGGAAGAGCAGAAGAGAAGCTGCCAAGAACTATTGGGATCGTCTCAAAAGCTCAGTGTGCACAACGGAACGCCAACTGCGTGCCAGGCCTGGTCCTAGTCATATTGGAGTGTTCTTCCCACTCCGGCCACTAGAATCTTGATTCTAGAAACCAGGTATAGTTCGCCAAATCTCTCCACAGAAAATAAAACTATGGGAACTTTAACTTAGAATTTTATGATGAAGACAGGAAGGTGTGATGAAAATAACTGAAACCAGACCTTGTTTTTAAAATAATCAGATAGTTCTCGATCCATCCCTGGAAACAATGACCTCTAAAATACATACATTGTTGCTGCTGTGAGGTACCGATTCCCCGGACCTAAGAGCAGGCCGTCATCCTCAGCCCATGGAACTCAGGGAACACCAGAGTTTGCCATATCCAGCCTCTGTTCTGGGTCCCCTTGGCTCTGACTAGGTCTGAGTGGAGATATTTGCTTCTTGTTTCAAAAGCCTCAATTCTAAGAGGCATTTTTGCCCTTTCTAAATCCATTTAAATGCTCATGAGCTGAATTCCTCCTCCCCAGATAGTCTGCAGACTCTGGTTGTCAGTGTGTGGTACTGTCCTTGTCCAACAGGTGCCTGTGTTCCTTCCACAAGCGACATCTTTTGTCCTGGCTGCCCGGTACTTTATGAAGAAGTCTTGTGACTCTGTCTGCTTGTTGATAGGAAGGGTTTTGTTTGTTGGTGCTCTTTTTTAAATTCACTTCCTATCAAAGGGTGAGATGAAAATGAATGTCACAGTAGTCTTTTTGTAATACCAGTTAACGTCCACTTATGCCCCAAAACATGTGGTTGACATTAGAAGATTCCGTTGAATTTGGTGATTTGTTATGTATGAGTCAGGAAGAAGGAATTGAAGTGATGGAAGAGCTCAAAGCATGTCTCCTGCTAAGGTCCCCATGCCATGGATATGCCAAGTAGCAGGACTTTCCTCGCCTCTTGCAAACTCCACTCTCAGAAGCTTTGGACATGTGCTAGTCTGAAGCCTGTCTGTGGCCACCCTGCAATCCCTTAGAAAGTGAAGAACATGGCTGCCTTTGAGTTCTTATAAAAGTGCCCTCCTCAGGAAGTCAAAGATGTTTTAGGTAATTAATTGAGTTCTCTACTTTCAAGTTAGAAAACTAAGATAAACAATAAGATAATCCATAAGGAATAGAGATATAAAATCCTTATTTTTAATACTTTTCTTCCTACTTCCTTTTCTATTATAGAAAAATTTAAACATACAAAAAAAGTAAGACTGGTAAAATGAACCCTATGTATGTAAATATATTTAATTTTTATTCCACCACTTTGATTCTATTTTGTGCATTTTATAATATAAATAATATACCAAGTAGTCCATTATGTAATATATAATATATGAATATGAACATGAACATGAACATAAACAAATTTCAGAGAAGCATGCTTACAAATGTTTTACAAATAGAAGTAGCACATCAAACATCTTTGCAGATACTTGTGTTAACAATAGTCACAAGCCTCTCTTGGGAACAGTAAGAATTAATATGTGTTAATGTTCAGCTACCCCAGGCAAGTGTTAATGGCTACCCTGGAGGACATGTCCATGGGTCCCAGAATATTTACTCTTCCTGTAACGACCATAACTGGAGTAGAATATCTGAACCAACCGACGGTCATCAAATCAGACATTTGATCCTACCTCTGAAGAAAGATCTTTCTAAAGATGAGTAGTAAACCCTCCCAATATATTTTTTAAATTTATATTTATATAGCATTCACATTAAAAAAGTATATATGACCTTGGGGAAGTCATTATATTTTTAGAATGTTTTATCACCTATAAATGAGGAAGTTAAGCGTGTCTGTGGTCCCTAATAGTCCTCAGAGCCCTAACATTTTATGAGCCATTTCTATGAGGCTATAAATTGCTAAAGCCAAAATCCTATCCAATGCATTATTTATATTATGCCTGTTTTTATAACAAGAGGGACACACGCTCAGCACACTGTTATGTAAATCTTTATCACAATCGTCAACATTTATGGAGGACTTCTGCTCTGTGACAAATGTCATCAAGCATTACACATAGTGAATGTGAAGGGGGCCCACATTTTGCAGATTCCATTCATAACTATGTGACAATCTCAGATCTCACACAGACCGCCAGGGCCTGATCATGTCGCTGTCCTTCTGTCACCCTTGCCCCTTGGTAGAAATTGCTTGATGTCAGGGAGTTGGCACCCAGCTCAGCTGGCTGCAGGGGTGCTTGCAGCCTTACAGGGATGGACATGTGGATTCCTTTCAGGAAAGTGATATGCGCGTCACACGCTGCTGTTCAGGCTCTGACATGCCACAGATTAGCAGGCCTGCCTCTATGAAAAAGCTTATGGCAGGCCTTTCAGTCCATGTCCTCAAACCCTCAGATCCTCCCCTACATTCTGTGCAAGTGATTTCCACCCTGTTAGAGCTTGTCTAGCTATTTTTTTTTAAAGGTTCAAGTACAAAAGGATGAAAAGGCATAGCAGTGACGATGGCTCACTTACTTTTAAGGTTTACTGTATTTCCATTTTTCTGTCAAACACAGCTTAAAGAGGAGAAGCCACAGAGGCTAGGACTCCTAAAGCGAATGAAAGAGTTCAACATGTTCACCTTAGAAAATACTAGAGGATAGTGGTTTTTTAAAAATCAGCTTTGGTAATGCTTAAAAGTCACTACTTGTAATGTCTGATGACATTTGTCACGGAGCAGAAGTCCTCCATAAATGTTGACGATTGTGATAAAGATTTACATAACAGTGTGCTGAGCGTGTGTCCCTCTCGTTATAAAAACAGGCAAAATATAAATAATGCATTGGATAGGATTTTGGCTTTAGCAATTTATAGCCTCATAGAAATGGCTCATAAAATGTAAGGGCTCGGAGGAATATTAGGGACCACAGACACTCTAACTTCCTCATTTATTAGACAGACAGGGTCCTGATTCTTGTCTCTACCACTTACTGGTCAAATGGCCCAGGGCAAGCTTACTTATGATTAAATTAGAATACATACTTATAGTATAGGGTTGATGACAGAATTAATACATGTAAGTTGCTTAGGTGAATACCTGGTATCTAGTAACACCAAAGAACTAGAATCAATTATTACTTCATTGATAATGTCTTCATTGGGTTATAAAGCAAAGAGCCCCCTGAATTTTTCAGTGGCCAATTCATCTTAAAAACTAATTGATATAATCAAGAATTGCAAAGTGAAGGACTGGGTGCCAGATGTCTATGGCTTATCCCATTCACCTCTGAGCATGTCAGCAAAGAAGAACCACATTACCTACTGCCACTGAGAGGGGCATAGTTGAGTCTATTTCTAAAGCTCCTATCTATTCCATTGATCTATATATTTCAGAGAAAAATAATTAATTAGCATTATAATTCATTTAATATGTGACTCTTATGAATTACTTGGAAATACAGTAATCATAACTTACAGCTCCGATACAAGGAGCTATATAATGTGACAACATTATTTTGATTTTATGCAGTTCACCATCTCCCTCTGTGTGTATTTTCCCATCAGGCACAGTCACTTCTGGCTTCCTTGGAGTTTCTCTCCAGAATAATTCCTACAGCATTTCTTCCTTTATGTGCTTTTATCATCGTAAGACACCCCATTCTTAACCAGGTTTCCTAACTAGAATATGATCGGGTTATCACACCTTGTATATATAGAAACAGATGGGGATAGCAGCATCTATAGCATAAGGTTTTGTGAGGATTAAGTATGCAGCGTGGTCACAAGAATCTGTCAGCTGTTGTCATCATGATCATCACTGGAGAGGAAGTTACTTGGGAGAAAATAAAGATAAGGCATGGAAAATGTTAAAAATCTCACTTCACATCAAGTTCTTAGATTCTTTCAGGCAAGAACAACAACAAAAAAAAATTTAACCTTAAACAAAAAGAAAACTTCAAGGAAATGTTTGGCAACAATTCCCAAAAGCATCAACTCTCCAGTAGGTGAGAAGTACACACACCCCTTCTTTTTAAAGACATAGCCTCTCTACTCCTTTCATCAAAAATGCTTCCATTGAGAACAAGCTGGGCAATCACAAATAAATTTCAAACAATGCCAGCAAACTTTCTGACATAGCAGCTCATTTCTGGCAAAGAATTATAGCTAGAATGAGTAGGAAAATGATAGGGGGGAGGGGACTATCACTAGCGGAAACCCAGCATTTGCATGTAAACCATTGGCCAGCAGTGGCAATCATCAGTTCCCAAAGCCACACCAAACGCCACGACATGGCAGGTACCATCATCTTTGTGGTCATCATCAGCATCTTTACCACTTATACTTAACAGCAATGGACCACCCACCAGTTTAAACCTCACAATGAGTTTATTCCTTTACTTGTGAACTATTCTCTACCTAAAGGAATGCCTGATTGATAAACTGGTGCTTCGTGCTGCAGTATTTCTGTGGGAAAGAAAAAAACAACGAAAAACACACTCTTCAGTTATTAAAGAGATGAGCACCAGGATAAGCCACATAGATACCATTTTAGTTTAAAAAACAAAATAACTACCTGTTCTTTCACTTATCCTTCCATTATATCGAAGTTCTTCAAAAACTAAAAATAAAAAACTCCTTGCTATAAGTCTGAGAAATCCTATCTCTTCCTTCCCAAAAATCCTCACAAGATTCCTCCAGAAGCCTGTTGTGGTCCTGGAAGCAAATCAGAGTGACTCAAACACAGTGCTCAGAAGACCCTGCGTTCGCTGATGGCCTTCCATGCCCTAGGCACTTCTTACAATCAACAGCTTCTGCATTCTGAAGCTCATGGAAGCCAGGCCTCTGAGCCGCATTCTGCAATCAGGAAGAGTGGCTACAGCAGGGACAGATACACACGGAAGAGCTCAGAGCTCAGAAGCGGGGAAAAACGGGCAGGCATTGGAAGAAGCACCTGGCAAACTGAAAGCCCCTTCAGAATACCATGACCCTTGGCTTTGCTTAACAGAGGGAAAGCAGTTGGAATCATGGAGCAGCTAGGGAACAGGAAACAGGGCCTCACTGCTGTTGTATTATCCCTTTCGCATCCGGGTTTGTCTTTCAGCAGAATTCGGAATGGCTGGTGCAGGCTCAGGAGGCCTTTAGGTTAAGACAAAGGTGGTGTCTGCTCTCGGGAGCCCTGTGGAGTTCCCCAAATGAAGTGCTCATTTGTCCTTGAAAACCACAGGCTTGAGGGGCAGCTGTCTCTGTCCAAAGCAGCCATACTGGTGCGCCTCAGAGCAGAGGCTCTCGAGCCGGCAGCGACCACATCTATATAAATCAAGGTGACAAGTGTTACCTTCCTCACTTGCAACCTGCCGTTCCTGAAGACACTGATTTGGAGTCTCTTTTAAGGCAACAATTTCTGCTGATGGTGTAATTCTATACATCCATAGTTCTTCGATGGGGAGGAAAGGAGAACAGAAAGAACTTTGATGACTGGATTTCTCATTACATCAGAACTGTAAGTATATGAATAATGACCCGGTGTCAATGATTCCGGTGAATTGCTTCATTAAGAAAAACACAGTTTTGTCTTTCTTTAATTTTATGGAGGCAAGTTAGAGGTTGAATAACCTTTTTACAAACCAATTTCTGCATTTGGTGTTAACTATATTTAGGTGTCAGTGCAGCTTTGAAAAAGCTATTGATTCTGAAGTAGTAAGTTTTAATTGCACTGACTGTTTTTCATTATGCAAAAGTTGTAGCAACAGACATGTAGTTTTACAGATTTATTTCCACTTTAGTGGATAACAAGCTCATGTCCAAAACTTAAAGGAGGAGGAGAAGGAGGGGAAAGAAGAAGGTAGAAAAGAGGTGGGAAGACCAGCAAGGAAGGGGAGTATATTTGAGAACAAGGAAGTGGGGCATCCCTTTTGGAAGGTAGGTGAAGGAAGTGACGTCGTGGAGAAGGACAGAGATATTGTCCAAGTGAGCCAGTGAGGACCATGAGGTTTCTGGAAGAGCAGTGGGTAGACTGGTATGAATCTACTCCAAATATTAGAGTGAGCATCCCTTTGGCTGCCTGTGGGCAGAGGAGGTCTACAGACCAGAGCTTGGCCATGAAAAGAAAGATAAGAAATACCTGTTCTCCTGGGCCAGGCCCAGCTGATAGTCCCAGTCAAGACGGAGATGTCTGTACAAGAAGCTTTGCTTAATGTACCCAAACATCACCAGCACTCACTAAATGTTAAAGAACATCAATCCTGGAATCACTTTTAAAATGTTCATCTAGCTGTTTCTCTTCAAATTTGGGTTGAATTTCCTTTCGCAATACGAACTAAGTTCCTGCCAGTTTTCAAGTTTACAGCCCCAGCTGTTAGGGAGTTATGTAATAGCGAAAGTGGTCAAGAGTGGAAAATGCCTTCTTGCCTTGGTTGCGTAACTCCCTGTGTGGAATGGGCAATGGGGTCCAAATATCATCTGCCCACTCCCCCTGCCCCTCACTGCTACTCTGCAAGGGAAAAAAAAATCACCTTGGAGAAAAAAAAAATTTAGGGCTGCAAGAATGTTGCTGGACTCAAATTTAGGATGTCCGGGCATTTTTCAAAAGAAAGTTGCCAGTCACTAAAATAGGTTAAAGTAGAAAACAAATTCCCCATAACTCTAGGGGGATTTTCCTAAAAAAAATGAATGCAGTACATTAAAAATATAGTTCATTATGGCTAGCATATTCTAATGTCATAATTTTCTGAATATCTCCCTTCCTATTGGTCTTTTAGTCCTTTCAGGGCAGGAAATGTATCTTTTTGCCTTTGTTTCCGCAGTCATGGCATGCAGTAAGATCCAATCGATATAAAAGCATGACTAAGGATTATAGAATCAGTGGCTGTAGCTCTCTGTGTCTACAGAAGCCTGGACGATACAATAACAACTTTTGGAAGTAAGCGTCAGAGGCTTGATAAAAACCAAAGAGGTATGATTTGCCCAATTTCCCTTTTTCCTTGTGGCTCCAACTTCAAAAAGAATAATAATAAAAACTGGGCATAATCACGTAACAGAAGTGGGCAAAGGTAGCAGTCTCAGTGAGCCCTTAACAACTCCAGGACGTCTTTGGAGTTTCAGAGGCCAGTGGCCTGCCCTGTCTATTTCTGGCAATGTCAGCTACCAAGCTGTATTAACCCCTCCCTAGAGCCCCAGTGGGCAATGATTGCGATGAACCTGGGTCCAGTTGATCCCACGTTCACCTAAGAATGATCCAATCACCACTTGACAAAGTATATTCCCAGATCTAGGATATTCTCAGTGGATAGTATGATGCACCTACTTCAAAATCTAGGGAGATCCACCCTCAGTGAATTGATTCCACTCCAGTGGGAGGAAGAGGAAGCTAGAGAGAAATTCCAAAGAGCTAGGGAAGGATGCTGGGAAGGCAGCAAAATAAGAGGACAGGATAGCCTATGCTAACTTGGAAAAGGCACTTGTCTCTTCTTTGTGGTGAAACTGGTACTTATTGCATTCTTGGTGTTTCCACTCCACCATCCCAATTTGGTCCTTCCATTTTTTCTGGTCTTCATCATTTATCAAAGAGAGTAGAGTAGGATTTATGCACTGAAAAAAAGCCACATTGAATTAGAGGCACTAAGACCCTTCGAGCTCTCTGGCTTTCAGGTCTATACATGCTTTAATTACCTTCTCATGGGTCTCTACTCACACTTTTTCTCTTAAGAATCTTCCCCACTATATAGAAGCATCAGTTTTCTTTCATCTTTTCACTGTCCTGCTCAAAGGCTGAAAATGTCCTCCCCACCTGCCCCAAGCCTACAGAAGGAAATCTGCAGGACTTAGCCTGACTTTCATCACCCTTGTGACTGTGGTCTAAACTTTCCTCCTCTGCCTTATCTCTTCTCTTGGCTGGAGACATTGTCCCCTTCTGAATCAGTTCCATCTTTTGACATCCAGCCAAGGCACTTTTTATCTCATTTCTCCAGGCAAGAGTAATGTCTCAATCCTCTGAAGTCCTGATGAAGGTAAGGAGGCTCATGTGTTCTCAGCTTTCCAAGCTTTCCTGGAACCGTGGGTTAACTATGTGTGGCTGAGGGTAGCTCCTAAGTGTCACAGAGCTTGAAAGGAGCTCTTGTGGTAAGAAGAACATTGAGATAGAGTCAAAGGCCCATGTCTAAGGGCTGACATGGATGGCTCTATAGTCTTGCCCAAGTGATTTACAACCTGCCGTGGGAAGGACCGTGTACACAACTCAGAAAGACGTGCCAGAAACCTGGAATTGCAGGTTGTTTTAACCATATATTCAATGCTATAACTTTATGTTTTGGAACGCAAATTATTTTTCTAAGAAAAATTATAGAAATAAGGTTTAACCAAATCTTGGCTGAAGAATGCCTATAGAAATTAACTTTTTTTTTTTTTAAGTATTAATGATTCTATTTTTTTTAATAAAGATTTTATATATTTATTTTTAGAGAGAGGGGAAAGGAGGGAGAAGAGAAGGAGAGAAACATCAATGTGCTACAGAGACATCAATCAGTTGCCTCTCACATGTTCCCAACCAGAGACCCAACCCACAACTCAGGCATGTGCCCTGATGGGGATCGAACCAGCAACCTCTCAGTGTGCCGGATGATCCCCAACCCACTAAGCCACACCAGTCAGAGTATATTGACGATTCTTAACTGGAGATAAAAGGTTGCCCCCCCACGTAGGAAATGTGGTAGGTTAGAATTTCTGGGAGACATGAGTTTTTATAGTAATTAAAAGTGTTAAAAAGTTAAGAAAATTGGCAACTTATTCTATCTTAAATATTATTTTACATAATATGGAGAAAATAAATTAACAATGGGAATCTTGTTAGGTTTAAATGAGACAAGGTCTGTGAAAGTGTTCGCAAACAGTAAAGTACTGTTCAAATCTAACATGTTTGAGTTTGAATATGAGGTTCTCATTATCTGAGGTCAATTGGGATTAAAAAAAACAAAAAAAAAACAACGTGAATTCATTTAAAACAGGGACAAAGAGGACATAAGAAATGGTGAGGGGAGGTGGGGCCATAAAAAGTTTACTTTGAACGTGGCGTAGAAAATTAAAACTAAAAATGAACACAACTTATTTGCCTTGCAGTTAATAAACTTTATTTCTTCAAAGAAGTTTCCTGCCCTTCCCCTCTCTCTTCTCCTTCTGAGACCCCTATTATGATATTTTACTGGATGTTGTAAAGACTCCTTAAGCAATCTTCATTTTTTTTAATCCCTTTTTTCTTTCCGCGGCTCTGGTCAGGTGAAGCCAAGTGCGCTCGTCTTCCAGGTTGCTGCCGTCTTCTTCTGCTTCAACTAGGCTGTGTTGAGTCCTGATGTATTTTTCAATTCAGTTATTACATTATGCGGCGCTGTGACTTGTTTCGCGTTTTCTTATATTTTCCATTTCCTTGTTGAAGTTCCCCTTGTGTTCACCCATATCTTACCTTGGGTTTAGTGAACATTATGACCATTACTTTGAAGTCTTTATCAGGTAGATTGTTTATCTTCATTTTATGCTGGTCTTCTTCTGAAGTTTTTATCTTAATTTTTTCCTTGGAACACATTTTTTCGTTGTTTCCTCGTTTTTCTTCACTCCCTGTGTTTCTTTCTGTGTATTAGTGGGAAAAGCTACCTCTCCCAGTCTTGAGGAGTAGGCTTGTGTAGGAGATGAATCTTATAGTTCAACCTTACCTAGCTCTTGGTTGTCCCTAGAACTTTTGTGATTTAGTACCCTGGTTTATTTTTGATAGATCCCCGTTGTTGAGTGTGTGCCAAGACCTGTCAGTATTCTAAAGGGAGGGATCTTAGGACCTCGTTTCAGGCTAACTGGAAGCAAGACTTCCAGGTAGCAGTTTCTAATGTATGAAATTATATATCGTCAGTATACATAGTCTTGAAGGACCACAATTGTAAACCCTGCTGACCTCCAGACCAGAAGATGTGGAAGTATCTTCTGGGTGACAACTATAAAAATAAGGGCCCCAGATGAGGATAGAAGCTTCTTTCTGGGAGGCACCAAGGAGCTGTGGTGAGGCCAAGAGAGAGCGCAAAAGTGGCATCTCTCTATCCACATTCCCTGAGAGCACCTCTGCAGCCTCCAGATGTGTCATAAACCTAAAGTTTGTCCCTCAGGATTAAGTTCCAGAACAACTGAATGGGCCTTTTTCACAAGCACCTCGGGAGTGTGTTTCAGCCTGCTGTCTGTGCAGCGCCCTGGGAATGGTAGCCTGTCCAGTGCTGTCTTTCCCATTGTTACAGTCCCATGGGGCCCAGGGAGACCAGCTCTCTGGCCAGCAGGGCCATGGGATCGAAGGCGTCCCTTGTGTGGACTGTGCCTGCCTGCTGGCTTCTGCAAGGCTGTAGAAAAATGTGCAGGCCAGGCAAGTATGTAGCTTTATCTATTCAGGGGGAAAGTGCTGGGGGCAGATGCCCGCCCGTATCTTCAGCATGGCCGAGAGATTGGGGGAGGGCACCCACGAAAATAATCTCAGAGAAATAGAATCAACTCAACACCAGAGATGAAAAGGGGATTGAGACTTAGACCCAATTTCTCCATCTACAAAACAGAACCAATTTGTCCAAGGTTCATGATGAAAACATATACATTCTCGTTAGATCTGTCTCTAGGCAGATTTATAAGAGAATAATATTTAAAAAATAATAACTGTAATAAAAACTAGCACCTACCCAGTATTGAGGAAAAACTTTGTACTGAAGATCTTATGCCTTTTATGGTCAAGATTCTCATATCAGGGAGTCCCAAAGGGTCTACAAAGCTACAGGATAAACACAGCTAATCATCTTGTGGCAGAATAAAACTAAAATATGTGGAGAGAAGAACTATATTTTTATACAGAATACAAACTAGCCATATGTTTTTACAATAAAGCTTGATTTTTCTAAGAAACTTGACGTTTGCAGAAGGTCTTAGGCCTCGTCCATAGTAAGCACCCTGTCACCCCTGCTGTATGTGCTCCCCACGCCAGTGGAAAATTTTAGAAAGACACCATCATGTTATGTCATCCTCTCAACAACTCTAGGACATGTGAATCATTATCTTCGTTTTGCATGTGAAGACACTGAGCTACAGGGAAGCCGTGAGTGAAACTGGCAAATATGCCATTGACAGAATCCTGCTTTCCTCAAAGTACATTGTGCTGAAGGCAAGGTGACCCTTCCTGGCCCCGTGACCTTTTTTTACTTTTCTTTCCCTTTGGCCATACCTTCTCTCCAGATCCCACTATGTACAAGGACTCATTACCTAGATTCCTAGGGGAGGGCTCTCTAAGGATGTGTCTCCACATTTCAGGGTTCTAAAGGGGTGAGGTAATTCAGAGCAGTTGTGTTTAGAGAAGGACCGCTGGGCTGCAGAAATGCTTACCCAGAGAACTAAGCTGCTCTCGGACCAATGAAAGCAAACGATGCTAAATGAATGACTTCAAAAACATATCCCTGAAGTATTGTCACAGCCCACCTTCCCAACTCTCCAAGTAGGAATGGCGGGTGAGTCCTGGAGAGTGAAGGCAGGTAAGGGGCCTCTAGCAGCACAGTGGGACTGCGCCTCCTGCCTCATTGAACTAGCAAATCTTAGGCCCATTTGACAATAAACAAACACTCCTTTGAAAGAGGGTAACTATGCAGAAAGACGAAGGATAGCCTTAAATAGCTCTAGGGAAGATCTTTGCCCTGAGTGGGAACCAAGATCCATTTCAGGAACTGGTGTTGGTCTGTTGTCACGTCTCTGCAGTACAGGAAATGGAGCCATTACCTTAAGAAGTTGGTCTGTCTGTTTAACATTTTAGAAGAGTCTTTTGGCTCTTCAAAAACACAGGAATTTCTGGGTTGAAAATAGTCTTAGAATCTCCAGGATTGGCCCAGCACTCCAACTTGTGGATAAACCACAACAGGACATAATATTTTTTCCTGCTAAGCTCCTATATAATTCTGGTTTGAATATGTCCATACTTGTGGTTTCTATTTCTGCCCTAGTTTTGCTTCCTAAACATTAGAAAATCTGGTTCTCAATCTCTCTCTCTCTCTCTCTGTATTTTTTAAACTGGGATTTCTTTTTACATGGCAATTAGAGGATTGCAGAAACTAGACACTAGAGGCCTTATCTGACTGGTTAACCAGAGCCTACTAAGGAAAATATGATGGAATTTTATTATCTGGATGGAGCTTGTCAAGATAAGGGGACATGCAGGAGCCTGGACTGAGGCTATTAGGTGAAGAACAAATTATAGTTTGTAAGAGGAACCCTGAGGAAAGGGCAAATGATAAACAGCAAACATCCATGAGGTTCTGGCTCTATGACAGGTACCGTCATATGTGTTTTAGATAATCCTCCCAACAAGCTCATTTTATGTGGAACTATTATTTTCCCCACTGTAAAAACGAGACAGCTGAGGCACAGGCAAGTTAAGTAATTTGCTTAACACACAGCTAATTCCTGGTAGCGGCAGAATTTGAACCCAGACATGCAGGCTGCCAAGTTCAAGCCTGATTACTGCTCTACAGAGCTGCCCTCCTCGTAAATGGTGAGACTTCATTTACTCCCTCATCATAGCCTAACCCCCCTGTTCTGTTTAATCTTTCCTTTCCCCATCATTCTCTTTTTTTCTTTTTCTCTCTGCCCCTACATGAAACCAGCCCTTTTCAAAGCATTTGCTCTGTTTAAGATCCCATTGCAAGTTGTTCCACCCTCAGTCAGCAGATGAAAGGATACTTCCTTTGAAGCTACTTGAAAATAGAAATAGGAATTGCTTACTTAAAGTATACACTGAAAATAAACATTTCCTTTCTTCACGTGTCTCAGAAGAATTTTTCTTCCGAGGTTTAGTTACAACCTCCCCACTTTCTTTCACTCTCTGGGTTGCAATGGCACCCTGAAGGTTTGGTCATTATCAGTCTGCCTTAACATTTTAAGGGCTTGAGTCCAATTCATATAGGTTGGTTTCTGCCTGGACACAATTTAACAGAAATCCTGTAACCCACACATCATCCACTGAACTAAAGCCATTGCTGGTTCTTTATTTTACGCGCGGAACTGTAGTTATTTCTATGTTAATTTTCTTATCACTGTGGTATGGTTTTCTGAGGTAGTTTTGGGGTTTCCTATCAAACCAAAAATAGATTTATCTTTTCCATTGTAGCCCATTCTGTCCTTTTAAGGTGAAAACCAGCTATGAGATGGGGCTGTTTTCCATCCTCCAGTAGACTGTCCGCTGTCGTAAGGCTGGAGCCAACGGCAGCATCTCTGCCTCCTGGTGCCTGACAGTGCTGGTGCATAATAGGTGCTTATTAATCATTAGTTAAATGAATGAAACAATGAATATAGAACCCTTTCCCCTAGGCTGGCCACCATCCTATTTCAAACTTACTCAATTACCCTCCAATTTTGTCAAGAATTCTTTTCCACAGTATATGCCATTATGAAAATAGTAAAATCCTGGCCTGGGCAGCTGATGTAAGCCATACAACTTTCTTATACTTTAAGATATCCCCTGATAAACTATTCCATCAAAACCCTGTCCTCAAATGTTACTAACAGCTGAAGCTGGTGATAGGTACCTGGAGGTGTATTATGCTATTTTCTCTATTTTGTATATGTTTGTAATTTTTCACAACTTTTAAAAATCTGCCTATGTAAAATAGTATGGTTAAGTTAGGATAACAGTGATTTTTAAAGAAGTGGTTAATCTGAGGGAGTCTACTCAAATTTTCTAGGTATAATTGCAAAAGAAGCTATTTATATTTCCTTCAGCAATATTGGAATACTGATTTAAGGGCAATTTACTTACAGAGAGCTTGTGTAAGCATTTTAAATTAAAATGGGACAACTCTGGAAACAATATTTATTCTTTATCTTTTTATGGGTTGCTGTGTCTGGGAGACTGACTCACCGCAAAGTGATCTATCAGTTTAAGATGCTAAAGGAATCTGGGTTGTAATCCTGACATTGTCTAAAGACTTTCATATCAAATGGTACCACTGAGTGAATAAACTTTAAACATATATGATAAGTCTGTGTGTGGGCATGCTCACAGATATACGTTAGCCAAGTATTTAGAGCAAGGGATCTTTCCACTTAAGGGAAATAGAAAAATGTTGGCTATAGCCATTCAAATTCCAAACATTGATGGTTCAGAAATGCTGAAACAGCAGGCTCCTGTTTCTAACCCTGCAATTAGACATTTCTACCATGCAACTGTGTTAGCTGAGTAAAAGCATTAAGATATTCTTATCTATATTAATATGTCCACTTTAAGCAACCTGGACAATGAATTTTTATGGTAGTATCCATCCTTAGTTTATTGAAATTTCTAACATTTTAAATAAATTTATAAAGAAAGAAGGCAAACTTAAGCTAAAATTACTTGGTGTTTGATTTTTGGAAGAAAGTGGGATCCACAGCGCACACCCTGGGCTGGAACCTGTGGCCCAGGATGCACTGCATGCTCCCATTGTACATGGGTCTGAAGTTCTCGGGTGTCTCAGTTTCCCACTTTGTTTACTGTGCAGAGACCACTAAATTTCAAATTGAAGCCGATCAATTTAGAAATGCAAAGACATTTCCCTTTGGAATTTTTCCCCAAATATGCCATACCTGCAGACATTGGTCCAAACCCCTTGAGGAAAGTAACAATAACGCTTAACTCTTACTTGAAATGTAATTTCTTCTTTTTTGTTAAGAAGGCTGGTTTGTGTTTCATAGCTTTCTGTTGCCATGTGAATTTGTTTAGTATTGTGAAGGTTTAAGAAGCTTCTGGAATCTAGTATGAGCGGGATACACGTGCACCTACATAAATAGGAAAACAGTGACCAATGGCATCGGGGGGGTATAACTACACCTGCCAGTCCAGCGGTAGAGTCTCAGTAAGGTAGTGGCTGGCAGGAATGCCGGTAAGATTAACGGCCTCCGCAGGCAGCATCCCATCCCTGACAGACAGTGCACATGAGGAGGCCATGGCTGTCGTAAAGGACAAAGAACTTTAATTCTTTCCAAAGTGAGAGATCTGTAGGATTTTGGACCGGGCATTGGCAATACGAATAGCTCACTTTCAGACACTGTACACAACTTACCTGGTTTGAACCAATTCAGTATGCTTTCTCCAGAAGAGTTTAAGACTGAGTAAATACTAAGCTGATCTCGCTGCATGAGCCGAACCCAATTAATTTTGGTCAGTATAACCCTAACAAACGAAGATGCTGCAAATGGAACATTCTGAGACCCACTGCCACACTTCAAATGACAGTATATGCAGTTGAAACCAATGCATGACTAGTTGGGCACAGTCAGAATTATTTGTTTTAAGGTTACTTTACTACTTGTCTGTGTGAAAGCATATGTCTAACTGTCTTTGGTCAACAGGCTAAAGCTATAATTCGCTGAAGTACAGCATTCAACTGTTAGCCCTTCAGGGAGTACTACCTTTGATCACAAATCCCTTTGGCCATCCACTCTATGTTACCAGATCAAAAATAGGGATATTTATTTCATTTGGCATGGATCAGAAAATTAAATCAACATGTCACCCAACATGAGCCCCAGAAGATGTGGCTCGGACAAGGATCTTAGTGCCTTCCCAGAGAAGCAATTTTTATGGCACATCAAGTTTTTATTATGCATAAACTCTAAATTTATTTTTAAAAATTTTCAAGGCCAGCAGAGGCCTTGCTGGCCTATAGCAAATTGCAGATTGTAAAAATCTTTCCACAATGAGACAACATCTTTTTCCATACTAACTGAAGTCCAGGTTCTCACAGCAAAATTCTTACCACACAGGGTCACAGCCAGGTACCTTAGAGGTTAGACAAATACAGCCAGCTAAGGCAATCCCGAATGATAATTGTATCACAATGTCCTTATCCCTCTCCTTTACAGGCCCCAAATCATTGGCCTCCTTGCCACTGGGCCAGTGTGCTTCCTTCCCTTCTGCCCCACTTTTGCACACAATGGCCAGCATTCTACACTGCTCTTGGCCCATGGCTTGGCCCATGGTTTGGCCCATGCTCCCAGGGCCTTGGAATTCATTGAGCAGTGAGGCTCTCATAACTCAAACTTCCTGTGCAGACTTCAAACACACACACCAACCCCAGGACCAGCTCTCATGGAGCAAAAAAACAACACAGAGTATACAGGCCCTGTCCTCAAACCTGCCAGCAACCTCCTAACAAGTCCTCCCTGCTGCCCTGGGTAGAAGAAACACTTCTGGGATCACTTCTTCTGTCCTTGCAGGATGAAGCATTCTCCAGACCCCCAAAATTTAACCTAGATTCTTTGTAAGCTGTCTCTTTGGTGAGCTCCAGATAGTTTCTGAAATAAAAGGTCACTTTCTGAAGATATTAGCAAGATTCTTTTTTTTTTTTAGCACTCAGTTTTAGTGCTCCCCAGATCTATTTGCTTTCTGCAAAAGCTTATACTCTGGTAAAGGAAATATATGTAACACAAATAATCATAATGCAAGCTCTCATCATTGCACTGCATTTCACTTGACTGCTCCATAGAGGTGCTGAAACTCCATAGAGTTTTTTACCAATTGAAGGCAAGACCCTCCACCAGCAAAAAGATTATGACTCACTTTGTTGTGATACTCACTTTATTATAATGGTCTGGAACGAAACCCACAATATCTTTGAGGTATCTCTGCATAATTTCCATGCATTAGAAAATGAGTAGAGAGCACTCAGGTCTTTTCCAGAAAAGGCTTCAAGCAATTTTTGCAATTGAATTTTCTGCTTGAGAGGTGGGAAAGCTCCCTGGAAGATGTGAAATTTAATTCAAACCTAAGAGTAGATTCAGCCATGATAGCTTCAGGAAAAGCTCTTCTCCCATATCAAACCTTCCAAGGAGAAAGTATTAAACATGATGAACTTTGCTGAAATTGTAGGGATCTGTAGCTAAAAATCAGCCACTTGGATAAGGAGGAGAAACTAAGGTTCAGCTAGTTTATACTCAGTAAAACTAGTGCTTGAATGGTCTCTCTTCTTCCCTACATACTTTTCAGCACCAGCTCTGAGTTCCTTAAGCAGAAGCCCTGTTGAGTAGATTTAGACCAGAAAGTCTTCTTTTTAATTTGTCCAATTCATGTCTCTATTCATGGTGACTGGTATGTCAAGTTAAGGTAAATGTTATAGAATTTTTCTTTGACTCCCTAGGGTCAAAAGATTCCTTCACTTTGTCCTGGGGGATGGTGGGAAGGTGAGTGAAGATCTAATCAAAGGCCCTCAAAGATTCATCCAATTCTGGGCCTGTCTTTTGGCTATCATGAAATTCTTCCTCTTTCTTTAGAATTGAAACTTATGGTAGCTTTTAAAAAGTCCTCTCTGGCCAAAGTAAACACACTTTTATTTATGAACTCATTGCAGAAAAAGCAATTAGAACCCAAGTACTCCTAAGAAAATTAAGATCCTTGGGTAGCAGGACCTCAAAACAACATAGTATGCCGCAAACCATCATGAGTCATATTTTCCATCAATAAAAAGTTCTTAAAACTTGTCTGTACAGTAATTGGACAAAGATCATATAGCTCCAGACAATTAGAAGAGCGCTGGCTCCCAGACACCGAGGATAACTGTAATAAGATGAATGCGTTTGAGCAAGTTTCTTAAAAGTATGCTGACCAAAGCACAGTTAGTGCCCGGGTGGTGCCTTCGAGGTGACGCAGAGCATGCATGCATCTTGCTCAGGTGCAGACGCCTCTCAGGAGTCTTCTTAGGTTGTGCAACCTGGGAAGACCTGATTATAAAGTCCTTGAGTGCTTCTACCGAGATGGATAACATGCATGCCGTCAGAGATTATTTGGGGTCAGGATTTTGATTACCCATTCATTTTTAAAATAAAAAGTAGATAGCCCTAGAAGACAGTATGACATTAACATTAACAACCAATTGAAATGGCAAATCAGAGACTTCCCTAGAGAGTAAAGAATGAGTCAGAGGATATAAACTTGGATGGAAGATTATTTTGCACTGTGTCAAAACGAGGCTCGAGTGAGGAAAAACCAAGAGCACAGAGAACAAAGAGGAACCCTAGCTAGCCCACATTTTAACGCAAAATAATAAATCTCTCTAACAGAAGGGCTTCCTCTTTCCCTGAAATTACAATATCTAGGACTCAGGTTTCCTCCAGCAAAGACTTTAAGTAATGTCAATTAGACTTTTAAAATTAGGTTCTATATATATGTTTTCATGACATGAAAGCCTGTAGTCTTTCCCCTTAAAGTGGATGTTTCCATCCTACCCCATCTTAGTGAAAGGATAAGACAGCCAACCAACCAACTCTACTGGAAGAACCTCAGACACCACAGACCTGTTCATGTCAACCGCCCCAAACCTTCTCATTGCACTGCTAGTCACGCTCCCATTCCCGCTTCTTCTGGTTCTGCTCAGCTCTACTCCTCTGGCTACATGACACTTTGCCTTCTGGATTTTTAAAGTGAATTTGTTTTTCTGGTTATGTTTCAGACTTGGCTTAAGCTCACCTTTAAACAAGTTTTCTTCCTGAGCAATGGTGAAATGCAATTTACCTCCAGCATTGCCCTGGAGAGAAAGTTGGGAGGTGGGTGGAATTCTTGGGAAGCAGGGCGTTGGGAGTCCAAACTCCACTTCTGTGGTCCTTAGATGTCCTGCACTGTATGCTCCTCATAGCTTCTCACCATAGGGTAGGAACGATGGGAATCTTGGCTCCCAGCTAATGTGAACTCCAACATCTCTCATATGGTACATGTTTACAGAGCAAAATGAGTCACATTAGTCATTCTGTTCTGTTTTCACTTAATTTCCCTTAATATATATAATGAACGTATTCTATGTTTTTAACTGGCTATATTAAATTTGAAAAGTCTTTGATAAAAAAAACCCCCATGAATTCAGTATAATGGAAGCTGGCTGTGACTTCATATGACAGACATAAATAAATAAGTAGATCTGCAGGAGATAATTATAAAGCACAGTGTGAGCATGACTTGGTGGCCCAGACTTACTCTTTCTGAGACAGTCATGGCCCTTAACAGGCAAACTCAGACCATAAAACAGGGACAGAACTTTACTCTAGAGCCTTAGACTTGGGGTCAAATACCATAGTTTGGGGCACAATCAGTGGTACAATCTTCAACATGTGCCTCGGCCTTTCTTAGACTGTTTCCCAAACTATAAAACAAAATTCATAACCCTCACTGTCTAGGGTTGTTGTGAGGATAAATGAGACAGTGCTTTGTGAGCTAGGGAGAACTAAGCAAACATCATGGCTCCTTGTTGCTGGAATGTATGGCTGGTTATGACTGCTGCCGTCGAGTTCCCGTTATGTTCACCATCTCATTGCTTTACGGGATTGTCGAGAGTTTTCCAAGAAAATCTCCAGGACTCTGAATTTTCTGTTTTCTCGTGTCAGCCTGGTGGGCATTTCCTAGCCTTGCTTTCCTTCTTTAAGACCACCTTCCTAAGAAAAATAAAAATTAAAAAAAAACAAACTCCCTAATTGAAAAATATTATATGGATATTAAACACGAAACTCTATCTGAAAGCCTGAAATGAATTTTTATTACAAGGAAGGTTTTAGAAAATGACCTGAAAGTCAGTGCTCCCCACTCCCATTACACTACTGGCCTCTTCACTGCCAATTTCTGCGTGTTGGGGGAGGGTGGAGAAAACCGTGAAATATTCAAAAACGAAAGACCTGCGACACTGTACCTAAAAGATGATAAAACAAATCTAAGTGGGATTTTATATTTTATCTCACAAACTAAAAAGAATGCATTTATAGTGACCAATCATCTGTGGCCTTGTGCTGTTCTCAGTTTCATATGTGTTCATTTTAGTCAGACTCTCAGCTAGATGGTAAGTCTAGTGAGGGCGGGATGCACTGGGTACATTCTGTGGTCCCAGGACTTGTCACAGCAGAAGGAGCTCATTAAACATCTGATACAAAATATACAAAGAACTCTTTTTAAAATCAACGATAAGAAAACAACCCAGTTAAAAATGGGCAAGCGCTTCTGCGGGAAGATGGCCAGGTGGGTGCCTAAGTTGGTGCTGTTTCCATGTTTGGGTAACATCCTTCGATCATCCACAGCAGAAGCAGTTTTCAGAAAACTTGTAATTGCTCTAGAACCCTTCAGAGAGGGGGGTGACTGACAGCATCCTACTGGAACATGGGCCTGTTACCAATTCCAAGAGCTGTGAGCTGCCTAAGAAATCATGGCGTCGACAGCATACAAAGCAAGACAGATTACTAAAGAAGACTTTGCCACATTTGATTATATACTATGTAAGGAGGAAAGCAATCTGAGAGCAGGCAAGAAAAAGTAATCAGCTTAAAAACAACATAGCTAAAATTGAACTACATGGAAGCTGTGATCCACAGACACAGCTTAATATTGAAGATCCCCATTACGGAAATGAGTTGGACCTTGAGACCATGTACCTGCTGTTTGTGAGGTGTGCAGGGTCTTCCTGGCGAGGGCCCCCTGGCCTCCCTGTCCATTCCGTTGTGGCCCAGCTGGTGCCTGGGTCCATGTGGCCCAGCTGAGTGTCAAGTCCATAGCACAAGGCCAGTGCTGGTACTTCTGTTCACCTACTGTTTCTTATCTTAAAAAGTGATTGTAGATGGAAATCAGTGGTTGTGTTTGGCAAAAGAATAAATAAGTATCTTTGATCCAGACCAAAAAAAATATGGGCAAAAGATCTGAACAGACACCTCATCAGAAAGATACACAGAAGTCAAATAAGCACATGGGGAGATGCTCAATATCAAATGTCATCAGGGCATTACGAATTAAAACAACAATGAGATATTACTGCACACCTACTAGAATGACTTAAACTCAAAACCCTGACAACAGCAAATGCTGGTGAGTGTGTTGAATAACAGGAACTCTTATTCATTGCTGGTGGAAATATAAAATGGTGCAACTACTTTGGAAAATATTTTTGCAAGTCCTTATAAAGTTAAACATATTCTTACCACGTGACCCAGCAATTGTACTCCTTGATATTTACTCAAATGAGTGAGAAACTTAGTCCACACAAAAATCAGCACGCGATTGTTTACAGCAGCTCTGTTCATAATAGCCAAAGCTTGGAAGCAAATAAGTTGTCCTTCGAGAAGTGACTTGGTGAACAAATGGGTACATCCCTAACAGAGCATCATTTGAGTATAAAAAGCAATGTGTTATGAAGCCACAAAAGGCTTGGATGAACTTTCAATACATACAACTAAGCAAAAGAAGCCAGTTTTAAAAGGTTATACACTGTATACTTACAACTATATAACATTCTGGAAAAGGCCAATCTATTAGAATGAAAAGATCAGTGGTTGCCAGGGAACTCAGTGGGGAGGAAGGGAGATAGGGGTGAATAGAGAAGCACAGGGGATACTTAGGGCAGTGCAACTACTGTGTATGATACTATAACAGTGGCTACACCTCACTATACATTTGTCCAAACCCACAGAGGTGTACGACACAAAGAGCGAACCCTAGTCTAAATTATGGGCTTTAGTTAACATAGCGTATCACTATTCATGCATCGATGATAAGAAATATAGCTCACTAATGTAAGATGTTAATAATAGGGAAAATAGGGAGGGTAATATACAGAGCTCTCTGTACTTTCTGCTCAATCTTTTTGTGGATGTAAAATTGCTCTAAAAATTAGTCTACTAAGTAATAATTTTTTTAAACCCTACTGATTGATTGTTTTCCACTGATGGTGAGAAATGAATCCTCTGGGGATAGTTACTTTTTTCTAACAGGAAATGCTATTGACAATTAGAACTGTGAAGAGTCTTCCCACTGAATACTAAGTGCAAAGACAATATGGAATATGAATTTATGGGGCTGTCTGCCAATCGAACCTCTTTCTTCTTCAGGGCCTTGATCTTTTCTAAAATAAAATCTGCCAGAAATTTCACACGCTATGAAAGCAAAATGGCTCCTCCCCATAATCTCATGAGGGAAGTGCCCTCATGACCTTGAGCATAAACACAGACAGGGAAAGGCAGAGTAAATGGATCCCTTTCTCTTCTCCTGGGAGTCTCGGTTGCACACAATCCTGAGTAACTTCCCAGCCAGCTGAAAAGGCCCTTCTACTAAGCTAAGGGCATTTTAATGCATTTGCCTTATTAATCTTTGAATCCTTATTAAATGAGATATGCATTAAATGCCCCAGAGATGTAGGAGCTGGGAGAAGGATATTCTGAGCTATATGGAGCAGCCCTGAAAAAAAAAAAATAAGGGAAGGGTGAGGGGGAGAGGGAGAGAGAGAGAGAGAGAGAAAGAGAGAGAGAGAGAGAGATTAGGGGGTGGAGAGACTGAGAGAGAAAGGCAGGCAGAGAGAGAATGAGAGTATTTTTTCCAAAATCTTGAAGCATGAAAGTTTAAATGTATCCACGTGCCTTGAACTCTAAGTTTACATGTGGGCACATAGGGTCATCTACTTATATGGGAAAAGGTAGTTCATAGGAAGACCTGATGCATTATCCTATTTGTTTCATACTCACTATCTTAATTTTGCTTTTAAACTTAACTTTTTCTTTCCCATCTCCCCCAAGCTAATATACATCCTAGTATTTTTCCCTGTGATCACTATAAAAGTCTAATTAATTAGGAACCGCCTTCCCTCCCCTGAACCCTTTCTCAGAGCTCATATCTTCCATAGAAACTTTTCAAAGAAGGACAGATTTCTATTTGATTCATTGTGATATTCGAGCTATCCTGGTAGTGTAGCTAATAGGCACTGGGCATCAAAGGAAGATTTAGGGAATCAAAAAATAAATAAGAACATTAACATTGGGAAGAAATTTAAAACTTTTTCAGTGTCCCATGGTGGCAGATTGAGGACAAGGACACAAGCTTCTTAGAATCGGTGTTCTCCTACATTTATGGGAGTATCTTTTAAACTGAATACAAATTTGTTTCAACCCTTTTTTAGTTTTTAGAAAAATTATTTCATCACAAAGCAGCATGTGTTCATTCTTTCACTCACTCTATAAACGTGCTGGAAGGCACGCCCTGGTCCAGCACCATGAGCGCCAGCTGCACAGAAACCAGTGGGACGGCGGGAGCCCGCACTAACAGAGAGCATCTTCATTGTGAAAAATAAATAAGGTGGCGGGGCGGTCAGTGGACAAAAACATAAGCTGCACTCAGATCTTGCTCTCACAGGACTTAGGACCGATCAGAGAGAACGTGAAGGGTATCGAGGAAATAGAATGAATGGTGGGAAAGAGGGGTTAGAACCAGGTACTGAGAACCTTAATTGTCCAGTTTTAAAAAGTGGGGGTTTTATTCTGACCATAGTAAGGAATCAATGGAGGGTTTTAAGCAAAAAAAGTCATGGACTCAGATATGTATTTTAGAGAATTCCCTCTATAACAGTAGAGGGTCGCTTGGATGGAAAAGGCAGGTCAGTTTGCAAGGCATCCTGGGAATCAGGGCAAGAAATGATAATGACTTGGAGGAGGGCAGCAGCCACCCTGACTCCCACCAGCCATCCCCTTGGTCACATTTTTCACCAAGCTTGGCCCTCCATGTCACAGCAGCATGTAGCTGGGCGGTTACATCAGGAAAGACACACAAGGCCCCTGCTCCGAAACCTCTCTTACCTAAAAGTCTACCATATCATCCAGAAAAGAGGTGTTTGTTGGGTGGAGGCATTTAAAACTCCAAACACCCATGGGAGGCAGTATGAGTCAGAATTACAGATCCAGAGGCTGCGCTCATGAAAAGAGGGTCAAGACCCAGGTTCTTGCTGAATCCTCAAGTAGGAGGGAGATTCCAAACTCTTCCCCAAGTGGAACCCTCTTAACGTGGAGAACGGAGCCCATGAATACTAATTAAGACAACCTGCTTTGATTTCCTGTAGCAGGAGTGGGCGAACTTTTCTGTAAAGGGCCATTCTGTAAAATAAGCCTTTTAGACTTCATGGGCCATTCAAGTCTCTGTGGCAACTACTTTGCTGCCATAGACAACATTTAAATGGATGAGCTTGGCTGTGTTCCAATAAAGTTTCAGTTACCAAACAGGCAGTGGGCCAGATTTAACCTGTAGGTGTGGCTTGTCATCGCTCCAACGCCACCCCTTCATCCCTGTCCTATAAGAATCACTGTCTGTAATTTTCCTGTGAAGACATACAGTGGGCACTCAAATAACAATTTGTTCAATGTTATTTCATTATAACATCAATAGAAAAAAAAAATTGTTTCCTGGTCGGGGCCATTGTCTGTGCGGAGTTTGCATGTTCTCTCCATGTCTGTGTGGGTTTTCTCCAGGGTCTCCATTTCTTCCCCACATCCCTAAGCTGGGCACGTTCGCTTAATCGGCGTGTCTGCATTGTCCGCGTGTGTGAGTGCGTGTGCGTGTGCACGCAGGCTGTGATGAAAGGGCGTCCTGTTCAGGATCGATTCCCACTTCGTTACCTGAGCTGCCAGGACAGGCACAGCCACATGCGACCCGGAACTGGAATAATCGGGTTGCAAAGTAGTGATCGTATTTGTTTTTATTACTCTTTCTTAAATGTTTGTATAGCTCACATTTATTTCAATGTTTAATATTAGAAGTGTTTTGGGTCTTTTTTAGAAGTTTGGTGATATTTTTATGACCAGAAATATGTTATGGGAACTTAATTCTTATTTATATCAATGAGCCTATGGTAAAACTGGTTTTGTTATGTGTCGTTTCATTTCAAACCAGTTTCCAAGAATCTGCCACTGACATTAAGTGAGGACTTGCTCTATTTGCTTTACATTCTTCCATTCACCCTTAACAAGTAAAAATATATTTCAGTAGAGTTGCTGTTTTCTCATTCCTTAATTCCTTTCTGTGAAGCTGACAAATACTACCGTTCTCAGAAAATAAATGTAGAATTCTATTTGATTTTAAGTGTCTGTAAGCAGTGCTAAATAATAGAAAGTCATAGCATTTCAAACTGAAAGGAGACTAAGAGATTTACTAACCCAACCCCCTCTCTGGGCATGAAGATCTGAAGCCAAAGAGGCAAAGGGACGTGTCCAAGGTCATAGACCTTGTCCACTTGTTCAAGTTGATGGGCACCTTGTTCAGCGTTTGTCCCTCTCTGCAACCATGCTCATATACACATGCCCTGACTTCCTATTCCTTGACGATTTATTTGACTTCGTTTTGAAAAAGAAAGTAAAAGAAAATTAGTCTTCAACAAAGCACCAAAGAAGCATATTTTGATGGCAGCCCAAACCAGTTGGCAAATCGTCCTGTCTGAGGGCCACGGTCAAAGAAGCTCCAGTTATGAGGCAGACACACAAGGTATCAGTAGGAGGCTGAAGGCATCCCTGAAGTTCCCATTCTGGCAGGAGGTCGACCCAGCTATGATGTTCAGAAATACAGATTTATATTCATTTGCTCAGAAGCATTCATTCTTCTCTCCTAGAACAGTTGGAATTAATTCGTCTATTAAATTAAAATCTCATTCTTCAGACAGGCCTTCTAATACCATCCAAGCTAACTGAGCTCTCATGTTAGTAGTAGAAATACCTATAAATTGTCTAAGCAACTATAAGCCATGTGAACATCTGTTGGAATGAGGTGAAAACCAAATACTAGAACAAGAATAGTCCCAGTGACACCATTTCCTTTCTTTCACTTCCATCTTTTCCCAAGGCTTCCCATATTGCAACAAGGCCCAGGTGGGTATGAATAGGAATGCCATATGCTAGTCTTGAATTTAGATGTTCAAGATAAAATATTTAGCCTTGCATTGAACATTTCCCTTGAATGCAAGTCAAAAAAATAAAGTATACATCGTCCCTAATGACTCGTTCGGCAATGGCTCCTGGTGAGAGGTCAGATTGACGTTACTCATTCTCTCAGTATTCTTCCACTTAGCATTATTATGTCCACCCGGTATCTTTGCATTTTTAAAATTCTGAGATCTTTTTTCTAATGCACACTGTGTTACATCACACAAAAAGATCATAAATTCTTTGTTAGTTGTTTCTGTCTTTGTTTTGATTGCACTTTGTGTTTGCCTTGCCCTCCCTTCACCAGAATTAATTCATCCAAACAGCCAACCTAGATTAGCATCAACTCTATCCCAGAGGACTGGGGAAATTCCAAAGGCTAAGCTCTCTTCTGGATAAGAGTTAGATGGTTTCAAAGGCTTACAGACTAGGGGAGGCCCCTGGGTTTCTACCACCTATCTTTGCTTACTAGATGCCAGGCACTGCGCTAAATTCTTTTTGTGAATTATCTCATTTAACCCTCCAAAACTCTATGAGATAAGCATATAATTAACTATTTTCAGAGAGGGGCATTACGACTTAAAGAGGTTAAATAAATTGCCCCAGCTGTTAAAACTAATAAGTGGGGCACCAAGGGTTCCAATCTATTTTGTCAGATAACAGCACTCACAGTCTTAAACAACATGCAAACCCTCCGATTTTCCAAATGATACCAGTACAATTTTTTTCCCAAATGCAAATCAAATTATATTATTCTTCTGCGCTGAACCCTTCAATGGCTTCTCATGTCTACAGAAGTTTATTCAAAATGTATTTTCCGTAGGTTGACATTTAAAAGCCTCTACCCTCCCCTACTTCCTTACCTTACATTTTTCTAGTCGTTCTTTTCCTGGTTTGTGCCTTACGTACCAAGCTGCTTGCTTACAAATACGATGGCTTATTTCACTCACACTGCTTTGCTTAGAGAACCCCCTCCCCCAGTCTGCCCAGAAGATGCCTACTCATTAGCATTTGGTTCACAGCCTTCTTCTCTTAAGGACTTTTTAAAATAAAGTTCCTTCTAGTTTCCATTCTTCATCCCCAGTTTTACCTTGTGCAGACATTTGTAATGGTGGCTAGAACACATCATTGTACTTCTTGGTTCATAAATGTCTAAATGCCTCTCTAAAGCAGGCCCTATGCCTTATTTATCTTGTGTCTTTAGTGCCTATTGCATGTACATAGTAGGTGCTTAATCATGGTAAAACAGAGAGCTACCATTTGTTGAGCATCTGCCATATGCCCAGTTTGCATATATGTTCACTAATCATATGTCTGTATATATGTCTATGTAAATACATATGTATGTGTATGTGTACATGTGTGTATATGTACGGTCATGCTACTTATTATTACTCCCTTACAGATCAGGAAGCTGTTGACACTTGATTGTAAGTTGGAGAGATTATGAAAGTGACAGAGCTAGAATTTGAATCCAAGTTTGACTAACTTCAAAGAGAAAAGGAAGGAAGGAAGGAAGGAAGGTAGGAAGGAAGGAAGGAAGGAAACAAACATATATGATTTCAAATGAATGCAAATACTCTGTATGAGATAGAGTGGTTAAATAGCTCCCATGAAAAGATAAGCAGCATAGTTTGCAAATGAAGATAGTAGGACTGAGGGACTCTTTCTTGGAGGCTCAACTGGTAGTACGCTTCCTGGGACAAAATTCAAAGCAAACATGCCTGCTGCCCCAGAACTATTTGTACAATCCTACTTCCAGAAATAAAGAGGAAAGGAAAAGGAAGGAGCTCTTTAAAATCACAGTCCTTGCTCTGGAAATGACTGTCACTCTCTCTCAAAAAAATAAACAAAAGCCTTTATAGCAAACTAGAACTACTAAAAAAGTTTCTTAACCGTTTAAAAAAAAAAGAAAAAAAACAACTTGCCCTCAACTTGGTAAACAATTCCTTTAAATTATTATAATTGGAGCATGACATCTGTATCCTGCCAAGACTCTGTTTGATACAGATAGGAACATATAATTCCCTGGGGAAGAATTCCGCATGGGCAAAAATATATGAATATGCAAATGCACATGAAAACAACATGGGATAACATGACATAACTATCAGATTGGGAGCAATTTCCAAGTTTGATAGTACAGAGTTTAACAAGAATTCGGGAAAAGAGAAGGCCACTCTGGTTAGGAGCGTTACCTGGTACACCTACTTTGAAGACCAATTTGGCGACACATAGTGAAGTTGAAACTGTTCCTCCACTATACCTCAGAGACTCCACCTCTATGGGTGTGCGCTAGGAAAACTCTTGCACAGATGCACCAGAAAACATGCGCAAAATGTTTGTAGCAGCATTATTTGTTTTATATTTTAATAAAAATAATTTAAATACCCACCAAGCAGGTAAATAACTAATTATAAAAAAGCTATACTGTGAAATTCTGTGACAGTTGATGTGAATAAATTCGAGCAACTACATGGAATGGGTAAGTCCTTAAAATTATAAATTTGACATCAAGAAGCACGTTGCAGAGTGATATAAGCAGTTTGATACGATTTGTGTCAATTTTTAGAACGCAGGGAACAACACTATTTTGCTAATGGATACATCCACAGGTATTTAACCCATTATAACATGGACAGGTAGTTACCTCTAAGGAGAAAGTAAAAGAAACTATAATAATTTTTATTTTAAAAAATCTGAAACAGATGTTGCAAAATGTTAGTGTTTGTTAATTTGGAGTGATAAGTACCTGGAATTTTGCTATATTCAAATGTTTTATGTTGAATACATTGGAAAATTTTCAAAATAAAAATTTCCTTCAACCTAATACATGAACCCAGCCCTCCAGGAAATCACATCTAGATGTGTGTGTTAACAGCTGCAAAATGGGGTAGCGTGCATTATAACACATGCCGGAGGAGTTCAAGACTGCAACAGGCGCCCACACCCACTGAATAGCAACGGTAGAGTCGGCCTGCTGGATTATCTAACCACACGTTCTGTTCATGAGCAAATTGAGGCCACCAAAGGTGATGGGCTGCTAGTTAATGACTGAATGGGGACCTGAGTCAGGTGTAATTAATTAAACAAGGAGGCCATTAGACTGAGGTGCCTGTAATGCTTTAAGATTACAAAGGTGAAACCTTAGGACAACTGACCACCAACAGCCAACTAGATGTTAAAAGCTATAGCCAATCAACAAGTTCCTGGCTCTGTTTCTGCCTTTTCTCTATAAAAGTCTCTCCACCAGCCCCTGCTGGTGGAACATTCCTAACCACCTCCAGTTTGTTTCTGCCCAGTTTGAATCTACTTTTGCTCAAATACACTTAAAATCTTTAATATGACTCCGTTTATTTTTTAACAGTCATACGACTATTCTTCCATGATCTCGTGCCCCTTCTCATAATCAAAATCAGGGAAGGAAAAACCCGTAGCGCTTGCCCAGTGAAAGCTCCTTATGTTATTGTTTATTTATTACTTTGTAATATTTGTAGCAAAAGAAATGGGAAGGAATAAACTGAAAACATCATTCCTATTATCTGAAAGGAAAGAAGAAATTGTTATTTTGCAGAAAGCATTTCTGAACTGAATGACAAATCTCAAATCCCCCAAATCACCTTACCCGTTGTGTTTGTTTCTAGCTGATTGTGGAGGGAAAAGTGGTTTGAAAGCAACCGGGTCACTAAAAGGCATTTTCCATAATTGTTCCTTCCGGTTTTCAAGTGTAAGAGCTGCTGATGCAGGCCAGCTCACAGTTTCTCCCCATCCCACACCCAGCCAGGCCACACCTGAGATGACCGAGGTCACAGCAACAACTGCGACCATCTCCCTGCCTCCTCCAGCATCTGCTCTCTTGTCTCCTCTCCCCGTATTGCTTCTTATGGGCTGGTATTGGTTTTTTCCCACTCCCCTTCCGTGCCCACATCTTAATCACCATCACAAAATGGGATTCTTCTCCAACATGGAAGTGGAATAGGGACACCAAAGCCAACTGTTGCTGGTCACTGCCCCATTTGGGAGCGACCCAGGGGCCATCTAAAAAAGGTTTCACATCTCTGCCATGGGAAGAAATCCGTGCTATAAGGCATGCTGGGTCTCGGAAGAAAGTCCAGAAGTGTGGTGCTCTAAGTGACAAGGTCGGTGTCCACAGGAGACTGTGAAAGTCTGATGTGATCAGGACTAGTGAGGCCTGGGGAGCAGACCAGAGATGGCGGGGGCAGTGCCATGAGTCCAAATGGTCCATCCATTTTGAAGCAGGGTACCAGCCAACCTGGCTGGAATATTGGGGACAAGGCTATTCTCCCAGCCAATGAAAGAACAAAAAGCCCATCAGGTACAAGGCTGGTTTGGAGTCACAACACTACTGAGCCTCAGGAATGAAAAAAAGAGTGGGTGCAGCTCAGGAACCAAGGGAGCATGGAGGAGGCGGACTGCAGAGCGATGGCTGTGGGACGCGCAGGGCACATCCCTGGCACACGGACTCTGGGCTCAGGGAAACTAGGCTATGACCAGAGTCCACCCATGGAAATTCTGAGGAAATTGATAATCTACCTGCCTGAGTCAGGAATTAACTCAGCCACTGGCCAGGGCTGCACTTCCAGAGAAAACATTATCTGAGCTGCAGTCTGAGAGTCAGAGGAAGGTAAGTACTGACCGTGAGGATTCTTCCAAGCAAGGGAGACTGGGCTTCCTTCAAAGAAGTGAAAAATAAACCTACTTTACCGTGGAGGTAAACCAGGTATGACTGTTTTAAATAAATATAAAAATGAGCAAAACACCTTACACTATAACAGGTAGAAAGGGCAGCCGCTGCTTCACCGATTATTTTGAGTCCGGGTCTATGAAACTGCCATTTTTGTGTGTAAAAAATTCACCACGTATCTGTGATTTCATATGATTCAACCTCAGTCAACATCGTACCAGTCTTGCACAATATGAACTCATTTAGTGGGAAATATGGTGGTGACCTTCTCAGCTGTCATTACAGCGAACATTCCTGGATGAGTCACTTCCTCCATTATAAAAAGCAGATAGTGGTGCACACTGCTCAGCCTTACACAGAATTGCTTTCAAAAGCAATAATCATCACTGTCATTACCCTCATCATTCACGGAAAGAGAACATGAGATCAAGTTATTCTCATGTTAATATTATAAATTGAATATTATCACACTTGTGGGTGTCACCATGATTAATATTAGTGTTAATGGAGGCAAGCCATCAAAGTCATATCACTCCACCCCCTTCCCCAAATGGCCACTGCCTGAGTACCCAGGAGCCTTTCCTACCTGGTGCCGTCGACCACTTTGTGTCGGAGGTTATTCGGAACCAGACTCTTTCCTAAGGGCCTCCTTGGTGTCTCATGCCATCCTGGGCACTTGGCAGCCTTATGTTAACTTTCTGTATCACAAAGGAGGGAAAAAGTGAGGTTTGAAAAGAAATCCCTGGAACTTGCCAAACCTGGAAAAAATTTCCCTTCCCTGAAAGACAGAACTCCTGTCCTTGTCTGCTCCATTCCCTGCTTAAGGATTCCCTGGGATCCAGGAAGGCCCTTAGTCCGTGGTCTCGTGGGGGTTATTATTCCCAATTACATTATCCATCTTTCAGAGGAGGAAGAGCAAGCAGGACAGCACATAACTCAGACAATTCCTTTCTTGCCCCCTGCCTTTTCCGCTTTCCATGGGAGACCAGCAGCTATGTTAGGGCTGCTATAAACTTTCAGCTCAGTGATAGTAACAGCAAGGCTGCATTCCTCAAACGCAGATACATCATGTGGGCATCTCCTCGGGAACAGTGGGGACTTCATGTACAGACCCTGCTGGGGTCCCAGCAGGCAGTGACCAAGCACATACCAGGCAGCACTTCTCCCATTCTCCTCCTGAGTTACCGTCACACACAACAGCTGGGATCTCAGCCCAGGCTGGATGGAAAAGGTGGAGGCCCAGGCCAGAGAAACAGGAATACACTTAGATGAAGAAGAGGACTTAGGAAATGCAACACCCCACTCCCCACATATACACACAGACTTTCACTCATACATACACTTGTCATCTGCCCTCATTGCAGGGCAATTAAAGACATCCCCAGATTGAACTAGCAAGTCATAAAAGGAATTGGGATTAATCTGGAACAAATGGAATCACTAAACTGTACTCCCAATATTTATAAAGCAAAGCCAAATTCCCAAAATTAGCACCAATCTCCTTCTCCCTATGCTGCTGCTCCATTTGCCTACTTTAACACCCTCATCTGGCCAGCTACATAGGGCTTGAAATACATCAGTATCATTCTTTCCTCCCAACTTTTACTGTGTCGTTCTTCCCAACCTTCTAGAATATATTCAGTATTCCTCTCCAAATGTATTTAACATAGTTTTGGAAGTCATAGCCACAAAAATTAGGCAAGAAAAGGAAATAAGAGGTTTCCAAACTGAAGTAAAATTATCACTATTTGTCAATGGCAAGACACTATATATAGAAAACTCTAAAAAACTATTAGAACTAATAAATAAATTTGGTAAAGTCACAAGATACAGAATTAACATACAGGAATCTATTGCATTTTCCATATAGTAACCACAAGCTATTAGAAAGAGAAATTAAGAGCACAATCCCATTTATAATTGCATCGCAAAGAATAAAATACCGAAGAATAAATTTAACCAAGGAGGAGAAAGACCTGTACTCTAAAAACTACAAAACAGTGATGAAAAAATTAAAAATGATATAACTAAATGAAAGAATAAACCATGCTCATTGATTGGAAGAATCATTATTATTAAAATGCCTATATTACCCAAAACAATCAACAGATTCAATGAAAGTTCTGTTAAAACACAGAACTAGAACAAAGAATCTTAAAATTTGTATGGAACTACAAAAGATCCCAAAGTAGCCACAGTAATCCTGAGAAAGAAGAACAAACCTGGAAGTATCATGTTTGCTGTTACTGAACTATAATACAAAGTTGTAGTAATCAAAACAGCCTGGTACTAGCATGAAAGCAGACACACAAATCAATGGGATAAAAGACAGTGCCCAGAATTAAATCCACACATATATGGCCAATTAATCAATAACAAAGTAGACAAGAAGAACAAGGGAAAAGACAGTCTCTTCAATAAATGGTGTTGGGAAAACCGGGCAGCTACATGCAAAAGAATGAAACTGGGTCACTATTTTACACTACATACAAAAATAAATTTAAAATGGTTAAGGACTTGAATGTAAGACCTGAAACTATAAAACTCCTAGAAGAAAATATAGGCAGAAAGCTATTTGACATCAGTTTTAGCAATATTTTACTTTTTTTGGACTGTCTCTTCAGGCAAGGACAACAAGAGAAAAAACAAACACATGGGATTAAATCAAACTAAAAATCTTCTGCACAGCAAAGGAAATCATAACCAAAACAAAACAAAAAATCCCTACTGAGTGGGAGAAGATATTTGCTAATTATACAGATGATAAGGGGTTAATATGTATAATGTAGAGAGAACTTGCACAACTTAATATCAAAAGACAAACAACCCAATTAAAAATGGGCAGAAGGCTTGGATAGACATTTCTCCAAGAAGACATACAGATGACCAACAGGCAC
Organism: Mormoops blainvillei; assembly: GCA_004026545.1. NCBI lineage: Eukaryota > Metazoa > Chordata > Mammalia > Chiroptera > Mormoopidae > Mormoops > Mormoops blainvillei. Next base: position 75,634 of record PVJD01004183.1, on the reverse strand, counting down.
ATTTAAAAATGCTTGATATCACTAATAATCAGAGAATTGTAAATAAAAAACACAATGAGATATCACCTCATACCTGTCAGAATGGCTATTATGAAAAAGACAACAAAGAACAAGTATTGGCAAGGATGTGTAGGACAGGGAACCATTGTACACTGTTGCTGGGAATGCAAAATGGTGTACCCACAAGGAAAACAGTATGGAGGTACCTCAAAAAGTTAAAAACAACTACCAAAGATCCAACAGTTCCACTTTCGGCTACAGGCATTTTGGATACAGGGTACAGGTATATTGCAGACATAGTTTCAGACCATCACAATAAAGCATATATCATAATAAAGTGAGCCACACAATTTTTTTGGTTTCCCAGTGCATATAAAATTATGTTTATACTATACTGTAGTAGATTAAGTGTGCAAAAGCATTATGTATAAACAAATACTGTAGGTACCTTAACTAAAACACTTTATTGCTAAAAAAAAAAGGGTTATCTTTTTTTTTAGCAATAAAGTGTAGCTAGTCATAATCTTTTGCTGGTGAGGGTCTTGCCTTGATGCTGATAAAACACAATATCTGCAAAGTGCAATAAAGCAGGGCACAGTGCAAAAGAAGCATGCTTGTATTTATTTGAAAAAAACCCCCACTAATTCAAAGAGATATATAAACCCTTTATATTCACTGCAGCATCATTTACAATAGTCAAGATATGGAAGCAACCTAAGTGTCCATTGATAGATAAGTACATAAAGAAGGTGCAGTTATATCTGGATGGATATAGCCCATACTGCACACACACTGGACTATTACACAGCCATAAAAAGAATGAAATCTTGCCATTTGAGACAATGTGAATAGGCCTAAAAGATATTATGCTAAGTAAAATAAGTCAGACAGAGAAAGACAGATGCTATATGATTCACTTATATGTAGAATCTAAAAAACAAAACAGCTGAGCAAAATAAAACAAAAATAGATTCATATATACAGGAAACAAGCTGGTGGTTATTAGAGCAAGGAAGAGTTGGAGAGGAGGTGAAATAGGTGAAGGGGATTAAGAGGTACAAACTTCCAGTTATAAAGTAAATAAGTCATGAAGGTATAAAGCACAATAGGGAATATAATCAATAATCCTCTAATAACTTCATACCATGACCAGTGATGATAACTAGACTTATCATGGGGACCATTTCATAATGCACTTAAATATCAAATCACCATGGGGTATACCTGAATCTAATAGAATACTGTATGTCAATTTCACATAAATTTTTTAATAAAAAGAGAAAAAACTAATCTCCAGATCCATCCATGGACGTGAAGAGTATTATGGTAAATTAAATAAGCCAGTCAGATAAAAACAAATACTATTTGATCTCACTTACATGTGGAATCTAATGAGCAAAATAAATTGACAGACTAAACAGAAAGAGAGACATGGACACACGGAAGAGGCTGGCAGTTGTCAGAGGGGAGGGGAAGACTGGATGAAAGGAGGTGAAGGGGTTGGCCAAGAACATACATGCATAACTCACAGACACAGACACAGGCAACAGTGTGGCGACGGCCAGCGTAAAGCGAGGGTGGAGGCTGGGCACAGACCAGCAATGGGCAGTAAAACGGGGACTCTGTAACAGTGTCAATAAAAATAAAGAAAAAAAAAGGAAAACTATTTACCATCTCTGTTGGAATGAACAGACTCATCCTATTTTAACTGAACATTTGTTTCATGCGTAACTTCAATTTTGTAGTTTGTCATTTCTATTAGTGATATTGATTTTTTAAATGTTTAAAATTATGCAGGTTATATTATTTTCCACTGAGTAACGCTTAGGGATATACCAAAAATAAAATAAAACAAAAAACCGGGGTAAGCATGGTGAAAATGAAAATATGTAAGAAGGTAACTAGAATGGAGGTCTTATTTCTTATTTTACTAAGGCCTGACCAGAGTTTCTCAACCTTCATACTACTGACATTTCAGGTCTAATAATTCTTTATTGAGGGAGGCTTCCTTGTGCCTCCCTCAATAAACATTCTATTATAGAATGCTTAGCAGCATCCCTGGGCCGTGTGTGTTAGATGCCAGCAGCACCGCTACCCCAGTTGTGACGGCCAAAAGGGTCTCCACACATTGCCCAATGCCCTGGTGGGCTGGGTGAAGGGGTGCGAACAAAACTGAAGCACTGGCTAGGCAATTCTCATGAAATGTCTTGAACTTCTTTTCTTGCTGCTCTGTCATTCATTGTATACATACACGATACTGACATTAAAACAAATCTCATGAAATGTCTTGAACTTGTTTTCTTGCTGCTCTGTCGTTCAATGTGCACATACAGGATACTGACATTAAAACAGATACAAATGTAATTTTATGTGGGAGGTATTTTCCCAAGGCACTAAAAAGTGACTGAGTAAAAGCTCAGCGCACTACAAGCCAGTCCCCAGGGCCGAAGAGTGAGGAAGGCAGACCCCAAAGAGCAGGATTTGCTCTCAGTGTCTATTCTGTGTCTCTGGAGAATTTCTTTAATATTCAACAGCTGCAAATCAGTCAAACCCTCACGACAACCTCCTGGGATAGTTGGTGCCTGCTTATCTAACTAGGGCTCACTGGAATTCACGGTCACATTCCCAATGTCCACATCCTCCTTGCAGTTCATTGTTCCAAATTCCTACCCCCATGTGACTGCAGTATTGTAGCCTCCTCCCTACACAACCTTTGAGTAGATTAGGACCAAGAAGTCAAAGGAATTTCATCTTTTCCTTTCTTGTAGGTGTGCCAAAGAGACCATGTCCCAGATCAGGTCGAGGCCGAATAATCCGCCTCTGAATGATGGCATGTGGAATGTGCCTGAGGGGTCATTCTCAAATAAGATCTGAAAGTCCAGAGCCTATCTGTCCCTGGCGGCCACCATGTCAGAGGAATAATGACTTCCTTCTGGATTTGGTTTTTTAAGGATGAAGCAACAATGAACTTGGATCTAGAAACATATACTTGCCACTCTATTGGGAAGCTCATGGGTTCATGAGGAAGCATAGATGGCGGGCTTCTTCCTAGGAAGCCCACTTGGCTGTAAGCTCCTCGAAAGTAAGGAGCCACCAAATCCTGCCCCTTAAGGTATCCCCAGTACTTAGCACAGTGGTTAGCATGAAGATGTAATGTCCCATAAACTTCTGCTGAATAGTGACTTCAATAACACATTTTTCCTTAATTTTTGGTTCAACTTTGAAATGTGATTTGATAAAAATAAGTTTATATTATATTATAATTTACAAATCATAATATATTTTATAATATAAAATATATTTATATTATATAATATTAACTTCTATAATAAAATTTTAATGAATTGAATTTATATTTAATTATAGAATTTAATATAAAGAGGAAAATCAAACCGAGCATTACTGTATGTCAAGCACTCTACGAAGTTCTTTCTCATATTTCATTTTATTTCATTTAGATTTCTGTATAAGTGTCTATTAAATCCTGAAGCTACATCAGAAAAGCTACTGTTTATCACAAAAGACCAGCATGAGTCAAAAAATGAGATTGTTTATTAAGCATCTATTCTTTAATTAACTCATTTAAAAAATTTATTTGACAATCAAATGCTTATCATAACATCTACTCTCTATAAGACTATTTTTAAGACCTTGGGATACAAGAAAGAATAAAATACAGCCCCTACCTCAAGGAACTTATAGTCTAGTGTCAAAGATAGAAACCTAAGCATATCATTAGAATGCAACATGGTAAGCAACATGGCTATGTACAAAGTATTACAGGCGGCCAGGGCAAGGCACCTAAGTGAGCCAAGAATGAGAGAAAAGATGTCAAGACGGGTTAATGGTGGAAAAGGCAACTGAGACGAGTCATTACAGTGCAGAGAATTAACCAAATAAAGGGAATGAGAGTGGGGAGAGTGTATGTGCTTCAGGCTGATCTGATGTGACTGCTCAAAATAAAGGCATGGACTCAAAAAACATGTGTAGGAAACTGCAAAAAAAGTTTGGAACTTCTGGGCATTAGGTATTAGTCGGTATATGATGAAAGGCGAGGATAGAGAACTGGAGATGAGGCCCAGAACTTGGGGGCATCTGGGCTTTTTCCTGAGCAGAGGAGAACCCTGGAAGTGGTAGAAGCAGAGGAACAATGGGCTAGGTTTGTGTGTCTGACAGTTCACTTTGGCTGCAGTGTGGATGGGAGGGACCAGGCCCACCTAGGACAGAAGATCAGTGAGGAGGCCGTGGCTGGAGTGAAGTAGGAGGTGAGGAAGGCTATAAATGGGCAGCTGGGCTAGGGATGGGGGGGAAGCAGTGGAGTCATGGGGACATTTGACATCAGAGTGATTATCTATCTAGTTCATAAAGGTCCGTGAAATTGCTTCTAGGAACCCGCGAACCCCCTGATGTTGAAGCATGTGTGTGTTTTTCTGTGGAAGGAAACCATCACTTCAACAGAGGGTCAGGATTTTCATTTATAGGCAGATTCTGGACCATGACTTTACCACCTATACAAGGCTCCTGATTCTCGTCATCAAAACGGCTTCTTCATTCTACCCCGCCACAGTGTCTGCTGATAGGTAGTGGTTAAGGTGCTGCTCATAAAAGAAACAGGATTTTAATTTTGCCAAGGGAAACAGCCCTCTTCAGTACCACAGCCAAGCCTAGTAACTGAGGTTAGGATTAGTAAATTGAATAATAATCACTGCTCTTGGGCTCATTTCTTCTGTCCTTATAACGGGCATGCATGATTTTCCTCAGAGAAAAAATTCTGGGCACCTGTGCCATTGACGCCATCTACAGTGTCAGACCCACTTTAGAAACGTGACTCGCTCTTGTGGTCTTTCATACAGACACCGCAGCTCTAGGGAGAAATGGTCGCCTGTTTAATTTTGGACCCAGTGAGTTCTAGTCAGCTCACAGAGCCTCTGTGTGGCCAGTCCATTGGCCCTCCCTCCCATGATGTTGATCACGGCGGATGCAGACAAGGCCAGCGGTGTGCAGCAAAAGACGCTTCGGCGGGGAAACTGTTAGGGTATAGCTCTCAGCTAATCTGGCAGGAATAATCTAACAAATCTGATTTCTGCTGTAAGAAGAGAGCACATATTTTTCTTTCCACCTATTTTCCATGAAAATTTTCTATGCCCACTAACACTAACGAATGCCAAACTGTGATAATGTACCCAGATCAATAAATACACGGCTGTACAGAATCAGTTCTTTCTAATGGAGATAGCCGACCCGCTCTCGACAGAGCCCTCTGCTAATTGAGTCAGAGCGTTCCTTCCTCGGTACCGTTCTGGGAGGTGGGAGAGGCAAAAGGCAAACAGTGCTCCAATCCAACATGTCCGGGAACAAGATGACACGTTGGTAGGCCCCTTTTATCTGTTTTTTTGTAAGAAATATACACAGGCAAACGTATTTATGTGAAAATCGAGGGCTATAAAATATAGACCAAAGTGACTTTGCTAACGCTTCCCTATGTAATCTGCTGTGAATGTCACAGGAAGGAAATATGAGCCGGCACCAGGAGCCAAGGGACGCGGTTTGTTATTGCTGCCATGTCATGCTGCACGACCTTTGTCAGGGAGTACGATGGGGATGGAAAAACTTGTTTAGAAAGTAACTCTATAAGCTTCTTTATACCTGGTATCTGCACATTGCTGTCCTCAGTCTTACCCTAAATGTTTGCTCAGGTTATTCGGCACTGGGCTTTCCAGGTTGACATCATCTGCAAAACAGTGGGAAATGACCATGTCCGACCTGATGTTTCCTACATAAGATAAGAAATGTCTTACAAATCCTGAGGGCAGAGAGAAAGATTTTATGGGCAATTGCCAACTTTTTGGAGAATCATCTTTAATTTCTCACACTTGTAATGACTCTACCTCCAGGTTCAGAGTAGTATGAAAATACTTTTTAGTATAGTTACTGTATACAATTATTAGAACGTAGGAAATTTTTTAAATACTGAGAATGCCTGTATGTGTACATACAGCCTAAGTTCCTCTCTGCAAAATGCCTAAGAGAACAGAGCAAAACATTAACTAATATTGTAAACATATATTGGGGGCTGAGAGGATGCCTGGAGGAGACACACACACACGCACATATACATACATAATTAACATATAATATTAATTGTATCTTCTAGGTACCCTCTCATCTCCCAACTCATGTTTATGTTAATATTAAAAACATAATATATGTGTTCCATAAATAGCAAACTACATTAGAAATAACATAGATATATCATAGGAATATGTATTAATAATGTTTTATACGCATATGTATTGTGTATGTATAGTGGTATAATAGTATGTACATACACATTTATAGGCATACATGCCTATGTATGTATGTATGTATGTATGTATATAGTTCACTGCACACATACTCTCTTTTTCAGAAGTTGTGCTATTACAGTTCACCGAAATATCTCCCTGACTATATCCCAGGACTGACCCAAAGAGAAAAGCTTTGATTCTCTTCTCCCCTGTGCTTAAGGGCCTCCTTAAGGGCAAACTGAATTGACTTTTCAGGAAGTAACGAGCTAAAACATGACCCTAATGACTTTAAAGAGCACAGATTCCCGAGTGTCAGATTCACTCTCTGCATTGTGTATATGCAAGACAGGAAAGCAAATGCATGTACCCAGGTGTGCCAAAGATACAACACAATTCCTTTGGAATTTGGGATCATGGGCCTGCACCAGAATTTACCCTTGCATATTCTAGCAAAGCAGGGACATATTTAACCAATTAATATATAATATAATTTAGTATAGCATTATATATTGCATTATATATTGTTATTATACATTAATATAATTGAAGTTTAGGGGTGTTTCGATAGAAACAGGATTTACAGTCACCACACCTTGTTTGAATCCTGTGTTGCTTGTTGTGAGTACGAAGGACCTTCTAACTCCCTTCTGAGAGTGATTTTGACAGGGAGATAAATTGATGAAAAAAATGTATACTGTGTGGGCCAAATCGTGCCCCCCGCCACTCACCAAAATTTGCCTCTTAAAGTCCAAACCCCCAGTACCTTACAACGTAACTGTATTTGGAGATAGGGCCTTTAAAGAACGATTAAGGTAAAATAAGGTCCAATGTGTGGGTCCTAATCTAATCAATCACAAGCTGTTATAAGAAGAGGAGACTGGTACACAGACATGTGCTGAAGGAAAACTGTGTAAACACACAGGGAGAAGCCGGTGATCTACAAGCCAAGGAGAGAGGGCTCAGAAGAAACCAAACCTTCTTGTACCTGGATCTCAGGCTTCCAGCTTCCAGAACTGTGAGAAAATAATTTTCTGTTGTTTAAGTACCTGGTCTGTGATACTTTGTTATGGCAGCCCTAAAAAAATAATAACCCACTAAATGGTAAACTCTATAAAAACTGGATCACTAGTATCCTATCTCTGACATCAAATTGCTGTTGGGTGCTTTGCTTCTACATAAATATATGTCTAAAATTCCAGTTATAACTAATTCACATATTTTCATTTAAAAAAATAATTCTGATCAGTCTAACTTAAAATTATTAATTTCTTTAGACTTCAAAATAATGACATTTAATTTAATCTAAACTTCTCAGTGATTAATCCCAGCATTTTCTCTAATTTATCTAAGTTATTTTTGTTTTGTGTGTCTTATATATGAGATAATAGGAACTGTGAACTTATAAAAATGCCATATAAATATCCAAAGTTGTGGTTGTATGAACTCTTAAATTTTTATTTGTTTGTTTGATTATTGCATTCATCTCTGTATGTTTGGAGCCCTTTATTTTTAAAATTTTACGCACACAGTCGATTTCACTGTATGTCAGTTAAAGATATTTTCAAGGTGCTCAATACTGACAATATATGAGGGGACCCCGAAAAAACAGAATTACCTTCTGGACAGCGGGCCCTTCATAGTACAGGCTTCCCCCAACTAGGTGAGCGTTCTAGGAATGCATCTGTATCAGTGCACCAGTTGGCGTTGTTGTGAGAGGCTATGTTGGGCTTCAGTGAATTTTTTTTGAAGAGTCAACGCCTTTGCCCATTTCATGGTGGGCGATTTACTAGTGCCCCCGCCCACACAGTGCTGAGTGTTCAGTAGTGTTTGACCAACACCAGCATGATCCCCATGCCCCACCCTCCCTATTCACCCGATCTTGCCCCAAGTACCTTTTATTGTTTCCCAGGATGAAAAAAGTCTTCAAAGAATATTTTGCCAATGTCAAAGGGTACAGCAGACGCAGTAAAAGGCATCAAATTTGACAAGTTTAAAAACTGTTTTAAGCAATGGAAAAAAAGTCTCGGTAGGTGTATTGCATCAAATGGAGAGTACTTGGAAGGTGACTGAAGTTTAAACATGTGAGAATGAGTATACAATTTTTTATAAATAAATTCTGGGGTTTTTTTGAGTCCCCCCCTCGTATGACAAAGAATGAATCACAGGGTCAGAAAAATTTATGTACAGTTAGTCACTGATGTTTGGGAGCAATCAAACAAATTTTTGCAGGTTTTGACCCTCAAAAAAGGAATATATGAAATGTAGTTTGGAAAGAAAGAGGTCAGTTTCAAGAATAGAGGGTAGCAATGACCAAAGGGAGGAAGCAAAAGTCAAAATGGACCATTACTAGTCAACTAGGGCTGTTGTAACAAAATACCACAGTGGCTTAAACAACAGAAGTTCATTTTCTCACTATTCTGGAGGCCGGAAGTTTAAGATCAAAGTGCTATCAGGGTCTGTTTCTGGTGAGGCCTCCCTTCCTGGTTCACAGATGAACCACCTTCTTACTACTTCCCTCACGTGGCCTTTCCTCTGGGTGCATGAGCAGAGAGAGCTCTCTGGTGTCTCTCGTGTAATAACACCAGTCCTTGTGTAATAAAGCCTCCCTACCACGTAACCTCAGTCAACCTTTATAACCTCCCTATTTTATAGGCCCTATTTCCAAACACAGTCGTACTGCAGTTTGGGGCTTCCACAGATGAACTTGGGGGGGGGGCACAATTCAGTCTATAAATTCCTTCCTCTAGCTCCCCTCAAAGTCATGCAAAATGCATTCCCCAATCCCAATCGCCCCCAAAGTCTTAACCCATTCCAGCGTGAAGTTCCAAGTCGAAAGTCTCAGTAAGTATCATCTAAATCAGGTATGAGAGAGGAGCGAGGTACAATTCATCCTGAGGAAAAATTTTGCTCTAGCTATAAACCTGTGAAATCAGACAATTGATGTGCTTCCAGAATACAATGAAGAGGCATATTAAGATAAACATCTCTATTCCAAAAGGGAGAAATCAAAAGAAGAGATGATGTACTCCAAGTCAATCTAAAACCTAGCAAGACACATTCCATTAAATCTTAAGGCTCAGGGATAACTCTCTTTGGCCAGATGCTCTGCCTTCTGGGCTAACCAGGGCGGCAGCATCGACTCTACTGCCTTAGATAGATGGCCCTGACCCTACCGGTCTGCAACACCCTGCCCCTGCAGCACAGGGAGGGGGCAGCCTGGGCCGCTGAAAGAGAGGGTGGCCCACCTTCTGTGGAAGACATAGCCTTGCCCCCCGACCACCACCACCTGTACACTCTAGGTAGCTCTGATGATCTCTGAATCACCTTTGGGGTCATTCTCCCCTTTTCTTGAAGAAGCATGTGTGCAGCCGGTTAGCTCAGTTGACCTGTCCTGCAGAATCCACAAGGCTAACAGCTTTCCCTCATTTCTCTCTGCCTTCGTCTCCTTTTGTTCAAACTGGCAGTGTCTCTACTGGTATAATCCCATCTCTATTCCCGGTTGCTGCTAAGATAGCTGATTAAGATCATGGCTAATTTCTCTGGAGGGTGATTGTCCAGCCACACTTTTGTTGTTCTCTCCAGAACACATGTTCTTATTTTTTGCAATATGGGCAGGCTGAGAATTTTCCAAATCTTTAAGCTCTGGTTCCTTTTTGCTTACCATTTTCTTCAGTTTACCTCTCTCCTCTCTCATTTTACCATAAGCAGTCAAAGAGAAACCAGGCTGTCTCCTCAGTTAAATATCCAGTTGCATCATTTATAAGTTCTACCTTCTACAAAGCACTGGAACGTGCTTCAGCAAAATTCTTTGCCATTTTATAACAATGATTGGCTTTCCTCCAGTGACCAGTAATATATTCCTCATTTTCACTGAGACCTCACCAGCATCACTTTTAATGTTATATTTTCCCCAACCTTCTGTTCATGACATACATATTCTCTAAGATGATGGCAGCAAAGTTTTCTGTAAAGGTTTTCTCTTTTCCTTCTGAGCCCTCACCACAATACCTTTCACCTACAGTCTCTTTAAGGCAACCTACGTGTTTTCTAACATGCACCTCAAAATTCTTTCAGCCTCTACCCATGACCCAGTTCCAAAGCCATTTTAACGTGTTTGGGTATTTTTTACAGTAGCACACTCTTCACCTTACCAAAGTCTGTATTAGCTTGCTTGGGATGGTTACAAAATATCACAGGCAATGCCGTTTAAACAACAGAAATTTGTTTTCTTACAGTTCTATAGGCTGTAAGTCCAAGATCAAGGTATCACCAGGGTCGGTTTCTGATGAGACCCTTCTTTCTGACTTGTAGATGGCGGCCTTCTCACCACATCTTCATGTGGTCTCTTATCTCTGTGTGCATGGAGAAAGAGCTCTGTGTCTCTTTCTATTCTTATAAAGATACCAGTCATATCTGATTAAGGCCTCATCCTTGTGACCTCATTTAACCTTTATTATCTCTTTAAGGTCCCTATCTCCAAACACAGTCACATTGGAGGTTAGGTCTTCAACATAGAAATTTTGGGAGACACAATCAGCCTGTAACAGGACCTAAGAGGTTCATTTAAGAGCTTTGCTTAGGGAGAGGGAGAAGACGAGGGAGGGGAGGGAAAGAGACAGAGAGAGAGAGAGAGAGGTAGGATGGGTCAGAAGGAGGACTGGAATCACAACCTCCTGGATCTAGAGAGAATCTCAAGAAGACATATCTTAACATTTGGCTTCAAGAAGTGAAGCTAACCCAAAAGAGATGATTTTATATTTTATTCTGTTTTTAATATTTCTGAGTATAGAGGCTCTGCAATCATATTGGATAGACTTTCTATGTCAAGAACTAGATGTGGAACAAAGTCTTTTTTTTAACCTCCAGAATTATCTATAATGATCTGCACATCACACACTTAACAGGGAATTGCCCTCTCTTGGTTCACAGAGTGGAGGATGACAGAAAAAAAAAGTCATGTTTCCCACTCTAAAGAAACCAGGGCAGTAGCGCAGGGAATGGGAACGGTCACATAGATCAATTCATCCAGAGACCTCTGTCATCAAACCCCGTCCTGCTTCAGTGGAAACCGCATTAGATTGGAAGCCAGGAGACCTGGGACTGTTCTTTCAGCAGAATGAGTGATGAAGGCTGGGGTACAATCCACAGAGTCCATTTGTGGGGCTCATGCCAAGTGACCTGGGCGGCATGGGATCACATGAAGAAACAGAATTTTGGGAGGATCATTATGACGTCATTGGCTTCAGAAATATATGGCAACTTTGGCCAGGCAAATTATAGTGCTGCAAAGCTGGGTCTTCTGGGCCTTTCAAATACTCTTGCAATTGAAGGCAAGACAAACAACATTCATCGTAACACTATTGTCCCTGCTGCTGGATCACGGATGACCCAGACTGTCTTGCCTGAAGATAGTTTGGAAGCTCTGAAGCCAGATTATGTGGCACCTCTTGTCCTTTGGCTTTGCCATGAGAGTTGTGAGGAAAATGGTGGCTTGTTTGAGGCCGGAGCAGGATGGATTGGAAAGTTACCCTGGGAGAGGAGCCTTGGAGCGACGGTAAGACAGGGGAATCAGCCAATGACTCCTGAGGCAGCGGAGGCTGACTGGGCAAAGACCTGTGGCTTTGAAAATGCCAGCAAGCCTCAAAGTGTTCAAGAGTCAACTTCGATTATAATTGAAGTTCTAAGTAAAATAGATTCAGTTGGAGGAGTTTCAACAAATCATACCAGTCGTGTGGCATCGGCAGCAGCCACAGTAGGACTTGGTGGAGCTATTGGCCATAAATTCTCTTCATTTTTCTTCTGCTTACATGGAGCTGGAATCCATTATGTATGCTCTTGGAGTGGGAGCATCAATCAAAGAGCCAAAGGATTTGACATTTCTTTATGAGGGAAATCCTGACTTCCCCTGTTTACCTACCTTTGGAATTATTAGAGCTCAGACATCTATAATGGTGGAGAATTAGCAGAGATTCCTGGGCTTTCAATCAACTTAGCTCAGGTTCTTCATGGGGAGCAGTACTTGGAGTCATATAAACCACTCGACCACTGTTTAGTCATGTACACGTGATGAACTTGACCTCTCTGTATCTTTATTTCCTTATACATAAAATGGTGGTGAGAGGCTGTTACACTCAAAAATCTCTAAATAACCTTCAGCTCTTCCTCTCCAATATTTTATAATTTGTCTGTTTAAAAAACTTCCCTGACATAGTGCTTTAGACTTAATGTTCAATACCTTCAATTATATTTGAGTTTCACATTACCATAAAGTACCGTGGCCAAAACTTGAAAACGTACTTTAATAAAACTTTGACTAATGCTGAATGCAGCAAAAATAAAAAATAAATAAATAAATAATTATTCCTAGGTCTTGAATATCATTTTTTTATGGTTTCTCAATGTCATGTCTCTCTTTTCCCACAATGGAAGTTTGGCTGAAAATTTTGTAACCCAAAATAAGGTCGAATATGATATGCCATAAAAGCATGAAGAAATTTGTAGAGGTCTCAGTAATGTTTGCAACCAGTCCATAAGTAAAAATATTTATTTCTATAGTATGTAAATTAACTGAGTAATTGATAATACCTCTTTCTACAGAGGCAATGTTTTCTTTCCAAGGAATTAGATACTTTGCTGCATTTGGGGGAGAAATGACACACAGTGTAAATTATGATCATAACAATGATCTTAATCTTTTCATCTACTGACTCTGGATACCAAACCCAGCTCCAGTGGGAAAGCCTGTCATTTAAAGTAAACCTTCCAGGGTGACTTGTGCATTCCTGCATGTCTCACAGTAAACCTGTTTGACATGGTACCTGGACCTATAGTGCCTTGAAATTTAATTCTAAAGTTTGCATACTTAATGATATTTTTTTACGGTAAGGATTATCTTTGTTTAAAAATAGTGGTTCCCTTTTAGAAAGATCTTCAGATGATGTAATTGCCATATATTGCACTGCAATTTGAGAGGATCACGTTCAAGTCTCAAATTCTCAGACGCTGGGTAAGGAGAGGCTAAGAATGTGACAGAAATGATAAGCTTCATCTGCCCATCTTACTTTTCAGCACCTTTTGTTGGTAGATTTTATCTCCTTAATATTAGCTTTAAAAAAAAAAAAGCTACCTACCTCTCAAACACTGAGCATGGTAAATAAAAAGGAAATCCAAGTATTTGAAAATGGTACTTGCATGATCCATAAATGCTATGGCACAGCCCATTTTGAGGAGTAACTGTGCATTTACTCTCTTCGCACAAGATACGTGCAGGGGAGAACGGAATGGAATGGTAAGAGGATTCAGTGGCTGGGTACTTAACATCTTGGTGAAATAGATATTAGTCTGAAGCACAATATTTCAGAACACAGATTAGACAGTGGGAAAATAAAGCATGACAGAGAGGGCAAGAGATTCAAGAAGAACACTTTGGAAAGCTTGACAGGAGAAGCTACCAATTTCTTATTTTTATCTTTATGAAGCAGAATTCCTCATAGGGGCTCCACATTCCTCAGGCTCAGACATGATTAAACACCATACCTTTTAAAATGTTTTACTGTTCCAAGCTGTGGAATATATAAATAACCCCTTTCCAGTTACCACTCCTCAGCCTGGAATTTAAGCCGAGTGCCTTCTGGGCTTCAGTCTGCACTGACCAGACTCCACAGAAGAGTAACGACAACAACAAAAAAGCCGCCCCATGAGCACACTGGGAGTCTGGATGCAGGAGAAATGAAGTGGACGCTGAACAGCCTACACAGGTGGCGGGGAGGAGCAGTTAGCCAAGCAGAGCCCATGTTCTTTCCTTGCCTTGGCTGTTTTAAGAAGCAATGATGAAGTTGTAGCCATGCGGTGAATTAAAGGAAGTTTGAACCTACTCAGATCTAGTACGGAAGTTCTAAAAGCCCTCCAAATGGCTGAGGCCGAAAAGGACATACGGCTTTTCTCAGCAAGCAGACAGGAACACTTTTGTGTCTGCTAGAGTTGGGGTGCTTCAGATTTAACATCTGAAGTAATAACGCCCACTCCAGCTGTGACACGTATAGGGAAGTTCACACGCCAAGGCACCCCGACTGGGGAGGCAGGGCTGGGACCTGTCTTGCATGAGCTAGCCCTAAACTGTCTCTCAAATCTTGCCTCCCACTACTACCCAAACTGAATGCCCTTTTTATCCAAAAAAAAAAAAAAAAAAAAAAAAAAAAAAGGGAGGGGGCACCTAGAGTCATGCTTCTATATTTTTACACTATTAAAGTGAGCTCTTGCACTTCCACTCCCTCTCTCTCTCTCTCTCTCTCCCTCCCTCCCTCCCTCCCCTTCTCTCACTCTCTGGATCTCTCTCATTTAAGTATTGCTCTCCCCTCAAATCCCAATTCAAGTGTCACTCCCTTCCAAAACAATTTCCCTGTAAACCACGAACCCAGTATTTTTTTAAACTACAATCCTTAAACTGTCTGACTCAGAATAAAATGGCAACTTCTGAGCCTCCACCCCAGACTCATAGAATAACTATTCTGGGTGGTGGAGCTTGGGACCTGCAGTTCCACAAGGTCTCCAGGTGAATCCAATGCTCACTAAAGTTTGAGAACCTCTTCCACAGCTGCATGTCCCACCCCAGTTGCAGACACTGTCTGTCAATATCCCGACAGTATCATATAGCAATGGGCCCTTCCTTTGTGCTTCTCAACCTATAATGTGCTACTTGTGATGATGGAGACAGCGGTGTGATACTATTTGATTCACTTTATATCCTGAAACTTCTGGGATTTTAATTCTCTTTTGGGCCAGCCTCATGGGCGAGCACCCTGGGCGGTAGCACAGGGCCCCATGCTAAGACAAGTCCTGCACTTGGTTTAATGCTCTCCTGTCCCACAACAGAAATTCTTAGTAAGTTTTGAGCAATAGACTCACATTTTCATCTTGCACTGGCAAATTAAGTAGCCAGTCCTGGTCTTACAGATTCATTCATTCCGGGTGTGTTTTTTTCTCTACATTCTGCCAGTGCCCACCCTGGCCCCCAGTGTTGTGATATCAGACTCGGGGGACTGCATCATTCTTTGCCTTTCCTCTACCTGCTCCTCTCTGCATCGTGCTCAGCATCCCAACTAATTGCCCCTGAAACAAATGATCACTTTTCATGTGCTATGGAATGTAATGGAGGACATGGGTAGTGGGACTATAAATCCAGACAGCCTCTACCTCTATGCAGACAACTGGCAATTTGTATAAAAATTTCACATACTATCATGGACTAAATGTTTGCATGCTCCCAAAATTCATATGTTGAAACCCTACCCCCCAGTGCAGTGGTGTTAGGAGGTGAGGCCTTTGGGAGATTGTTAGGATTAGATGAGGTCATGGGAGCGTAGCTTTCACGAGTGGACTTAATGCCTTTATGAGGGTCCCAGCAGAGCCTGCCTCCCGTCTCCGCTCTCTGCCATGTGAGTACACAATAAGAGGTCTACAACCTGGAAAGGGGTCCTCACTGGACTCAGACCATGTTGGCACCCTGATCTCAGACTGTCGGTCTCCACAACTATAAAAAATAAATTTCTGTTGTTTATAGGCAACCTAATCCGGACTAAGACACATACTCTGTGACCAGCAATGCCATCTGTAGGAATTCATCCTATAGAAGCAAATTGCTTAAGGATGTGCATACAAAGATGTTCCTCGCATTGTCTGTAATAACACGAGAATACAAGCAAATTAAATGTCCATAAATTGAAAACTAGTTAAATACATATATACATGCATATATGCTTGATATGCATAAAGCAAGTCTAAAAGTTTATGCAGAAAACTGGGAAGGGCTGTGGCCTCTGAAGCAAGGGACTGGCATGAGGACTGGGGTTGGATGAAGAATCACTTTTTCCTTTATATCCTTTGACATTGTTTGAATTTTTTTTTTTTTGGCCACATGTGAGCATAATTTTTTAATCACAAAATTAAATTAAAATCTTAAAACCTATTAGGACTTGATTGAAGCCTTTTGTGATAGGCTGAAAAATAGGTCCCCTCACCCCACACACACACACAAAGAAAATCAGGTTCAAATCCCAGGAAGCTGTGAATGTTACTTCTTTTGTGGAAATGGGGCGTTTGCAAGTATAATAGGATAAGGTTCTTGAGATGAAAAAATTATCCTGGATTTTCTTGGGGGCAGGGATGCTAAATGCAATCACATTTATTCCTGTAAGAAGGGGGCAGAGCGTCATTTGAATATACACACACAGTGGAGATGATGAGAAGGTAGAGCAGAGAGAGGTTTGAAGATGCTAAACTTGAAGATCACAGTGACACAACCACAAGCCAAGGAATGTGAGCAACCACCAATGCTAGAAGAGGCAAAGACCTGATTCCCCCCAGAGCCTCTGGCAGGGTGTCCAACCTGCGGCCCACAGGCCAAGGATGGCTATGAATGCAGCCCAACACAAAATCGCAGATTTACTTAGAACCTTTTCTTTTTGCTCATCAGTTTTTGTTAGTGTTTGTGTATTTAATGTGTGACCCAAGACAACTCTTCTTCCAGTGTGGCCCAGAGATACCAAAAGGTTGGACACCCCTGCTGAGAGGGAGTGTGGCTCTGGTGACAGCTTGATTTTGCCCATTAAAACTGATATTAGACTTCTGGCCTCCAGAACAGTGAGAGAATGAATTTCTGCTGTTTTAAGCTGCTAAGTTTATGGCAATATGTAGTAGCAGCTACAAAAAATTAATATAGCTCTTAACTAATTGACTGTTATGCCAATATTGTTTAGGATAATTAACCTAGAAATTGAGGGGAGACTGGCCACTGGAGTGGCCAGGTCATTGAACAGAGGAGTTGGTTAGAATATCTGTGGCAAAGGGACCGTAGTTAGAAATTGTACTGATGAAAATAAAGAAGAAGTAAAAAGAGTCCAGGAGACACCTTGAATAAAAAATTGAAAGAATATTCAACAGAAAACATTCAGGTCTACAAAAGACACAGATTAGAAAAGACAGTCTTTTTAATGAGTGATGCTGCATATCCACTCAGAAAAAAATGAACTTTGACCTCCTACTTCATACCATAGACAAAAGATCAATTTCAGATAGATTGCAAATTTTAACATGAAAGTAAAACAATAAAACTTTGTAAGGAAAATAAAAAACGCCTTTGTGAACTTGCAATAGGCAAAGCTTTAAAACAGGTCACAAAAAGTAAAAAATGTTAATCAAAAGACGTCAAAAAGAGAGCAAAAAGAAACCCACGTAGTAAGAGCAAATATAATACTTTTATCAGACAAAGGACTCATACTTTGAATATATAAAGGACTCCTATTAATCAATAAGAAACAGACAAAAGACAGATACCTCACAAGAGGAGACAGATGACTAAATGGCAAAAAAGAAAATGAAAAGGTGTTCTTCATTAGTCGACATAAAGACGTAGATTTAAACCACAATGAGATAATATGACAAAATGGTTCAAAAGTAAGATGCGCATGTTTCAAGTATTCCAGACAATGAGAAGAAACTGGAACTTTTATACTCTCCTGGTTAAAATATAAACTAGGAGAACCAATTTAGAAACTATCAGGAATTGTCCAAATGCATGCATAACCTATGACCTAGTATTCTGCTCTCAAAACTTCAAAAAAGTGCATA
Organism: Mormoops blainvillei; assembly: GCA_004026545.1. Taxonomy (NCBI): domain Eukaryota; kingdom Metazoa; phylum Chordata; class Mammalia; order Chiroptera; family Mormoopidae; genus Mormoops; species Mormoops blainvillei. Next base: position 57,722 of record PVJD01004183.1, on the reverse strand, counting down.
CATGTGTTCATTGGGAGGCATACACTTGAATGTCTGTAGTTCTATGCATAATAGTCCCAAACTGGGAATTACCCAAATGCCCATCAATAATAGAATGGATAAATATATGTGGTGTATCCACATAATGGAATACTATACACCGATGACAATGGATTATCTGCCACTGCACAGGCGTTTATGTACTTTCACAAATGTCTACTTATTTTTATTTTATATCTTTCGGCATTGTTTGAATTTTGGTTTTTTATTGTACCATATGTATTACTTTTTCAATCACAAAACTAAATTAAATTTGAGAACGTTATTAAGGCTTGATTGTTCTCAGAATCATGAAAGAAGCCAGACATAAAAGAATGTACACTGTGCGATTCCCTCTATATAAAAGGTAAAATAAGGGCCAGATCTATGTGGTGCCCAAAGACTAAACAGTGGTCACCCCAGAGGGGAGAGGATAGCTTGAGGGAACATGAGGAGGATTCTGGGAGACACTTGTTCCTTTTTCTAGATACTGCTTGCACAGGTATGTTTGGTATGTGAAAATTCAAGCTTATATATGTAATTTTCTGTTCATACTGCATTAACAATTTTTGAAAGGCCCGAAGATCAGATAAAAGACACGATACATACATGTAAGAATGCATGTCTTCCTACATACCACACATGCACTGAACACTGCTCTTATGGAGGGTTTCATAAGCTTAGCAAAAACATTTTAAAGCTGAGCACTGAAATTCCTGTGTCCCTTGTGCTGACTTGCCCTTTCTCATAATTTTATTTGAAGTCACACAAAGTTTGGTATTTAGGCATTTCAGCAGATTTCTCTTTTCCCAGTGAAGGAAAAAAAGGAAACGTCACATGAAGACATATACCTCAGATGCAGTTCTGCAAAATGCTCTTAATCATCTCATCTTCAACTCTAAGCCAGTCTTCTGGGCCTAGAGGACTTATTTTTAGATAGCTGTGCAGTCGATAGTTTAGAATCCAGCCCCTCCACCCACCACCTCCCTTTTCTTTGCTAAAGCCCGGCCAGTTGGAAATTTACGTGTCCAGCAGTCCCAGAGGATTATAATGCTGTTGGGAATGAGCCAATGTGGAGAGCACAGCCACAGAAATGGACAAAAACTGGTGTTTGCAATGGAACATTTGAAAACGAAAGTAATGACCATTTCATTTAAAACGGAGGCTTCCAGAATGAGAAAGGAGCTATGAAATTTTTATGTCCGGATCACTGGGTCAAATTATAATTCTAACCCGTAAGAAGTATTAGGGCCAAAATTAAAGAAATAGAGAGAGAATGGAATATGCAGCACAAAAGTCTAGAGCCAGTGACTCAAACATCATCTGGATACTCTCTGTTCATCTCTCATCTCTGCTTCTCTGTTAGCATCTCTCTCTCTCTCTCTCTCTTGCAGATGCTTTATCACGATATCATTCACATACCATACAAGTGACCAGTATAAAGTGTACAATCCAATGGCTTCTGGTATGTTCACAGAGCTATGCACTTTTAACTTTAATCGATTTTTAAATATTTTCATTATCCCAAAAAGAAACCTTGTTCCCTGTAGTCATCACCCTCCCCCCCAACTTCCCCACTGCCCTTCACATTGCGCAACTGCTAATCTACTTTCTGTCTTAATGGGCTTTTTTCTTTTCTGGGAATTTCATGTAAATGGAAGCACATAATATGTGGTCATTTGTGACTGAATTCTTTCACTTAGCAAGGGGTTGTCAAGGTTTTCCATGTTCTGGCATGTGTCAATACTTCATCCCTTTTTATAGCTGACTAATTTTCCACTGTATGGAGATACCAGATTGTATTGATGCATTCATCATTTGGGCTGTTTCCACTTTGGGCTATTATAAACAATGATAACAGCACTCTCTTAAACCTGTTTCTCCAGATGGCAGGGACCTGGCCATCACCGGTTCTATGTTCCCTCCTAGCCCCTAATAACTTTACAACTAGACAGGAGTAGAATCTTCCTTATAGATTTTAGATTTAAAAAAGATGTAGAGAAAAAGTACAGCTGTCCTGACACAGTGCAACTCTCAACCAATCAAAAGAGCCAGGGAGAAGGCAGCATCTCACCAGATGGCCACTCCTATTCAGGTCACTTGTCTAGAGCAGGTGAATGAAACGCCTCCTAAAAAGAGCAGGGTAGCATGGGTGCGCCTTCTGTGGGAATGTTAGTGAGCAGCTTCTCCCATATTTGCCTACTTTTGCTCTTTTCTACAACTTCACTGAACCTTAGGCATGAAAATAGGAGACTAATGTGTTTAGAAGTTGAAATACTGTCTCACGGAGGAAACCATGGAGCTACCAGCTCTACAGTTCTTCAGAAGGTCCTGGAGATCCTTAAGAGCAAACTAATATGGGGTGGTGAGTCCAGATTCAAAAACGGAGACTAGCCAACAAGAGACAAATTTAGCCAGTTCATCTATCTGAATCAGATATTTATGTACCTGCTATGAGTTAGACACTGCTCTAGAAAGCAAAGCTAAAAAAGATATGCAAAATAATTTGGGGACTGTATTATTTTTCTCTAAGCCTTACTTTCCTTCTCTTTACTCTTTAGTCTTTTTTTTTTTTTTAAGCATGGTGGCCTGTGAGTATACAAGCTCACTACAGTGTGCCCTAGGGTATCAGTATGCAGGTCTCTTCCACTGTCAAGCACCCAAGCGCACTCTATTCTGTAACACCAAAATGTAACCAGTGCTTCAAGGCTAAGCTCTGGACCAAGGAAAGAATACAAAGAACTCAGAAATCTAAAGCAAATCCATGCTGAGAAACCACACAGAGTTTACCAAGCACCAGGCTTTTTTGTTCTGTTTGTTTTATTTTGTTTTGTTTTAGCCAAAATTGGGGATTGAACACAGCAAGGAGGAATTATGAAAAGGATGAAACCTTGAATGAATTACATGGTCCTATTTCCATTCTGCTGCATTTCATTCTTTCCCTGGGGCTCTATCACCACCACTGTCATTGTCCTGAGAAGTTTGTAGTCCCCTAAAAGTCTGGTTAAGCTCAGACAAAACCTTTAACAAAGATGAGACAGACGCTACTGGAGAACAACAAGAAAATAACTAAAATTAGCAGAATAACATTGGTTTTGAGGCTCATCAAAAGTGTTCTCTCACTTCCAACCTGTGGAATCCTAGAAAAGCTGTTTGGGCTCTTTTAGCGTCTTTTACCACTTCTAGAAATTGAAATTGATAATACCTATCTCATAGGCCTATACTGAGGTTTAAGTAAGATTTACTCACTCAACAAATATGTCCTGAGTACCTATTAAGTGTCAGTCACTGTTTTAGATAAAACAATGACAAACACACAAAGTCACACCCTCAGAGAACTTATACTTTAGTAGGGGAAGGCAAAGAATAAATAAATCAAAAAGTAGATAATATGGACTATATACAGTTTTATATAATGAGATAATATATGTGTAGCTAAATCTAAAAAGGAAAATATATATATAATTACCATCTGAAAGCTACCTGCAGTTTGTACCTGTTGCTCAAGAATGCATTTTCAGGAGTTCTAGCCAAGATGGAGGTGTAGATGGATGCACTTCACTTCCTCACACAACCAAAAGGTAAACAAGCAATTTAAAAACAAAAAACAACCAGAACTACCAGAAAATTTGACTGTGTGGAAGTCCAACAACCAATGAATTAAAGAAGAAACAATTCATCCAGACTGGTAAGAGGGGCAGAGATGGGCAGCTGTGGCAGAGAGGACGCGTGGCAAGGTGGTAGGGCTTGGTGGCCAGACTGGTGGACTAGGCTAGTTAAGGATAAACCAGGAGGAACAACTGGGGAGCAAGACAGACAGCACAAACTAGGGTTCCAGTGCTGGTAATATAAAGCCTTAAAACCTCTGGCTGTAAAAACGTGTGGGGGCTGCCACAGCAGGAGAAGCTGCCAGTTTCACAGAAGAATCAATTGAAGGGGTCTGCAGGGTCCTAGAATGTACACAAGTCCGCCTAGGCATCGGCACCGGGGCAGCATCTCAAAGGGTACAATTCATATGTGGTAGTGGGATAAATGACTAAAAGTGGGGCAAGAGCCAAGCAAGCGGCATTGTTCTCTATCTGACCCCTCCCCCACATACAGCACCACAACACAGTGGAATGGGTTGTCCCACCTGGGCTAATACCTAAGGCTCTGCCCCTTACAATGTAACAGGTGTGCCAAGACAAAGAAATGTGACCCAAATTAAAGAACAGATCAAAACTCCAGAAAAAGAACTAAGTGATGGGGAGATAGCCAACCTGTTAGTTCAAAACACTGGTAATCGGGATTCTCAGAGAAATGATTGAGTATGGCCACAAAATAAAGGAAGAAGTGAAGGCTATAAAAAGTGAAATACAGAAAAATATACAGGGAACCAGCAGTGAAGGGAAGAACACCAGGATTCAAACCAATGATTTGGAACAAAAGGAAGAAATAAACATTCAAATGGAACAGAATGAAGAAACAAGAATTCAAAAAAATGAGAAGAGGCTTAGGAATCTCAGGGACAACTTTAAGCACTCCAACATCTGAATCATAAGGGTACCAGAAGAAGAGGAAGAGCAAGAAATTGAAAACTATTTGAAAAATAATGAAAGAAAATTTCCCCTATCTGGCAAAGGAAATAGATATACAAGTCCAGGAAGCTCACAGAGTCCCGAACAAGTTGGACCCAAAAAGGAGCACACCAAGACACACCATAATTAAACTGCCCAAGATTAAAGATAAGGAGAGAATCTTAAAAGCAGCAAGAGAAAAGGAGACAGTTACCTACAAAGGAGTTCCCATAAGACTATCAGCTGATTTCTCAAAAGAAACCTTACAGGCAAGAAGGGGCTGAAAAAAAGTAAAGTCATGAAAAGCAAGGACCTACCTCAAAGATTACTCTATCCAGCAAAGCTATCATTTGGAAGGGCAGGTAAAGTGCTGCCCAGGGAAGATAAAGTTAAATGAGTTCATCATCACCAAGCCCTTATTATATGAAATGTTAAAGGGACTTATCTAAGAAAGAAAAGAAGATCAATACTATGAACAGTAAAATAACAACAAACTCACAATTATCAACAACTGAACCTAAAAAAACATAAACAAACTAAGCAAACAACTAGAACAGGAGAAGAATCACAGAAATGGAAATCATTTAGAGGGTTATCAGTGGGGTGGGGGCAGGGAAGAATGGGAGAAAAGGTATAGGGAATAAGAAGCATAACTGGTAGGTACAAAATAGACAAGAGGATGTTAAGAATAGCTTAGGAAATGGAGAAGCCAAAGAGCTTCTATGAGCGAACCATGGACATGAACTAAGGTGGGGGGAATGTTGGAGGGAATGGGGGTACCAGGCAGAGGGGGATAAAGGGGAGAAAAAATGGGACAAACTAATAGCATAATCAATAAAATATACTTTAAAAAAAAAAGAATGCACTTTTAGAGGAAGTTGGCTCTTTTGTCTGAGACAGTATTTCAAGGGGATATTTAGCTATGCAAAGGAAAAGCCAAATCTCATTTTATAACCAATTCCAGGGACTAAACAGTTCTCAAGGATGAGGAGCTTCACTTTTAAGCATAATAATGTAAAAGACTGGTCTGGGATATTAAGACAGGTTGAAGGAAACTTGGCCTAATGTGTGTGAGTATGGGGTCAGAGGTGAAGGAATGGGCTGGCCCTTGACCAGGGGAACCGCCTGGGACCTCAAGAGGAAACATCCAAATACCTGGTTTCTGTGAAGAAGCTTAGTTCACAGTTTCTAGGAGTAGGACTATCTGGTAGATGGTCTGAATTTTCCATCTTGGTATTGTAATTGCCTTCTATCATTCTCAAGCCGTTTGTAAAGTTCCGTCCTGCACCAAAACTAGGTGGTATTTGTGCTTTCTGAGAAAAAGAGAGGGGCCCTTGGAGTGCCCCGGGTGGAGAGAAGACAATGGGGGCTGACGAAGGGCAAGGAGTACGTAGGAAACGCCTGGAGGAAAAGTCCACGGCAGGGGTGATGAAGGCCCGATTAGAGGAGGGAGGACGCACTTCTGGCCCATCTCAGAATTATTATGAAAGGAGAATTTCATGATGATAAGACATCAGGGATGGAATCTCAGGTTGTATTCGTTGAGATGTCAAGGGAAGCCTCAAAGGCAGGAGAATTTGCAAGCTTTTGAGCACATATGTAACATCTGGGACACATAGTAGACACTAAATGTCCAATTCGTTCTCTTTTATTTTCATGATAAAATGATAGAAAAAATAAAAAAAGTGAGAAATTGCTCACCCAACAAGGTAAATTTTGTGGAGCTGCCAGAGTTAATTTGCCTACAAAGCAATATTGATCTAAAATGCTTACACAACTTTTCAAGCCTCCTCGCTTCCCTGTTTCTGGCCTGTTGCCACATGACATGTTCCATATTGGTGCCCAAATAGCCTCGTTTGCACTCCTATTGAGATTTTAGAGAATTTTCACTGGAAAAGCACTTCAGGACCCTCCTAGCTCAGTCCCGATTCCTGGTTATAAATGTCTGCCCCCCATATAACTGAAGAAAGTGATATATTTGATGACATGCATGGTCTCATCTCTAAGAATAGTCTTGTCCCTAAATACAGATGGCCTGATCCTATGGCCTCCACCCAAAGAATACTTCAATAGACACGACCATATAGCTAAGATGCCTAAAGCACTTTGATCAGGGTGGTTGTTCTGATTCAGTGTTGTGGTAATTATATTTTCTTCCCCGGTGCCTCACTGTGCTCTTTACTCTTTGTTGAAATGTTTCTCATTAAGGCAGCATGTAGTTTATGTTTTTCTCTTCTCCAATATTTCTTTTTCTGATCCTTTGCCTGAGAGTTACTATTTACAGGTAAGCTTGGAGATAGTTTGGTTGTAGCTACACAATTTCATGTGATTGGTATCCTCATGAGTCATGCTGGAAAGATCTTGAGGCTGGTGAATCTTTTGTAGGCTAGTAAATATCTTGTGGGCACTTTAATTTATTTTATAGCTTTTTTCCAAGGCTGGTCTGCAATGGAAGAGTCAGCTCTTCCCTTAAGTGACAGAAGTAAGCCATTCTCAAGTAGAAAAAACACACATTTAAATTTATGATAGCTGAGCTTGGCTGCAACAGCCACTTTTTTGTTCTACTTTGTGTTTGGCAGGCCACTCTAATATTTCTGTTTGGTCTGTAGATGAGAGATCTCTTTTATTTTCATTTGTTGGGATCATCAAAAGCTCAAGGATATATTTTTCATTTGAGACTTTTATAAAATACACAATGATTATGTGAACAGTCGAGCTTTGCCCTGACTGGCCAACAAGTAGACAGTGTGTTTCCATCATGTTTATGTTTCACTGCCATGACACTGCAATGTGAGGCCAGCCCCTGTCTTTGTACGGGGGTGTATTTTCCATCAGGTCCTGACAGTATGTTATTCTATTCTCAGCTACCTGTTCACGTTAGCAACGTCTCCACATCTCAGTTGTCATATCTGTAAAGTATGAAAATAATAAGAACCTATCCCCTAGGTTATTGTGACAATTAATGCTCAAAAGTAAAGTGCCTAGCACAAATCCTAGTGCAAAGTAGTGCAACAACAAATGTTAATTCTTATCTTTAGTATTCATAAATAATGAAGTCCAGGTTTTTGGACATTTTTAGGAAATGGGGCCATTTGAATATCTCATTTAAAACCCTTGAAATTCTCCCCTGAAAAAAATATACATACACAAAATTTTTGCATATATCAGAGGAACCATGGAAGCCCTGTCACTATCCTTCCACCTCAGGTTAGAATGCCTGAGTATAGCATGTATCTCAGCCTCCAAAAACAGGATATGATTCTTTGAGGGTTGAAATCATGTCCTCCAGTTTTTCTACTCCCCACAGCACCTATAATGATGCCTGTTACTTGGAAAAGCTTCATACATATTTGAAGATCTGTTGATGCCAAATTTTAATTTTCCATTAAATGTTGGAATTAAGCACTAAAAATTTGGATTTTATTCTCTTTATTAATGGAGGAAAAACTGAAGTTTGCTTTCATGCTCTTCAGAGGACTTGATGTAAGTACTACTTTTGCCCAGAGCATGAGTTATCAATTCCAAATGGCACTCTCAGTTTCCAAAGTTCTGTGGCCATTTCCAGGGAAGAACATTCAACCTCTTAAGCCAAATTATACTAGCTGGGAAGAGAGCATGTTCTCAGCCAGCACCTGCACCAAAAATTCCTGTCTGTGCCAACAACAAGATGTTATGGTGGCCTACTGCAGTGGCTTACCTTAGGTCAAGTTTGCAGCATGGCAATTTAGAGCAAGCCTAACTTTTGAAAAATGGGCTAGACAGTGAGCCAAAAATTCAATGATAACTTTGACAATCATTAACTCATATCACTGAACGCCTTTGTTAATGCCGGCACACTATAAACACATGTTCCTTTATCCAAAAGAATGGATAAAAGAGATGTTTGTCAAGGTGCAAACGTAGTCTCATGACATGACCTACACTTCGTGTTCCTACCTCCTGCTTGCCTGTCCTTTCAGGATTTAGTTATTTCTCCTCCTCTCTGCTCACCTCCTCTTACGAGTTGCAGTACATCTAGGAGGAAGCAGATACTGACTACAAATAACATATCCTTTTTATTTCTGTCTTTGAAATTGGTGTCTGCCTGCCTGGAAGTCAACTATTAATTGTGCACTCTAACATTTAATAATAATGCAAATTGAAAGTGCAGTAATAGTAGCTAAAGAAAATAAAAAGTCGTCTGTTTCTATAGATCCTGTCAGAATGAAAGCTCAGGCTTCAACGTCCTTGTTCCCTTTTCCCCACACATGTGTGACAGATTCTCAGCGGGTTCTGCTTTCCGAGCCTTTGTGTTCTTCAATCTACGTGACCCTGGCACCCTGCACACAAGAATGTGGGCTGGTGAGCAAGCGCTGACTTGTCTAAAACACTGCTGAGAGCTTTAGGAGGGGAGAGGTGAGGAGCTATGAGCAGACCTTGCTAATTGTGACATGCTGTTCTGCAAGATCTTTGAGCTTCAGGGGAAAGAAGTACAAAGTTATGTTTATGGATTTGCATAGCAAGGGAGAATAACTAGCTAGTAGACTTTCAGTGCAGACTCCTTACAATGACCTTGAAACACAGAAATTAATACAAGGCAAACCTCTAGTCTTCCAGGGGGCACCATGTACATGTGTACTATCACACACATGTGTGCACACATGTGCCAGTACACATATGCCCACACAGACTTTGGTACATGAAATAAAGCTTCTGCATATATAGTATGTGAACACATACTTTCACTTAAAAAATTCTTGAGCCCCAATGCTTAGTCTCTGCACTCCCACCAATAAGCTAATTCCCTTTGTCTTAGCTCTAGTGCTCGTCTGTGAACAGAAATCAAGCCACCCCTCAGGCTCCAGCTTCCCCTGTGAACAGCAGAGGTGTTCTAGGGCCGTCCAGGTGCCCTGACTCTTTCTTCCCAAGCCCCTTGTGTACGCCCTCCCTCCTCGAAAGCCAGCAAGGACTCCAGCTCTTTCTCCAGTCTGTTTCTTTCCTCTTGATTTGTAGTGACTCCTCCTTGGGGCCTTCTCTGGTCACTAGTGAGTGCAACTTTCTGCCTTCTTATCCGGCCCCACCCCATAATAATCTTGCTAACATATAACTTATATTTGGAAAGAAAGATAAGAAGACTCAGTCAGTAAAAACATGTGTTTAGAACAAAGCTTTGACCTAATAACTAGAACCAGACGCAAGTTAGATGAAATGGGAATTTGGTTTCGAACGAGGTCTGGGGCTCCCGGTCAGGCAAAGCGGGCGGGGTCACACGGTGGATTCAGGATAGGTAAGTGGAGGAAACCAACCCCGCTCTGACTCCCGTTGGGACAGTTGGACTCTCCACTCTGCATTCCTTGAAGAGCTCCAAGAAGCAACCTGAAGCTTGGTCAGAAGCCAACAAAAACTGGCGCACTCGGCACACCAAGATACCATTTTTTCCCGATTCACAGTATCTCCACGCTTCTAAATATACCCTTGCCTTCTTCAAAACCATGGGGATCAAATTATCTAATGCAATTGGTCAGATGTTTAATGCTTTAAGAGGCCCTGGTAGTTTTGTTTTTGATATCCTCAATGGTGGTACATATTTACCCATTGAGGGTGGATTTGTTTTTGAAGGCAACCAAAAGTCATTTAGATTTAAATCTGAAGACTATACTTGGTCATAAAATTGGTTATCTACAGGCAGCCAAAATGGCCCCTGGTAAGCTCTGCCTCCTGGTATTCACATTCTCATGTGATCTTTAACCCTGGCCTTGGGTGAACTCACTTTTAAGGATAAGAACACATCTCACTTCTATGATTGGGTTACAAACAGCCCTTGACTTCCATCTTACCCACACAGCCTTCCTGTCTATTACCCTTTATTTGCTCTCTGAGGAGATTCTCTGCCATGTCAAGGTCTGCACCACGAGAGACAAGAAACTGATGTGTTCAGCCAACAGCCAGAAAGAACCAGGAGTCTGCTAACAGCCAGTGAGTGAGCCAGTGAGTGAGATCTTGGAACAGATCTTCCCCCATTCGGGCCTTGAGATATCTATACCCCAGCCAGCATGAAGGGAGGGACCCTGGGCCAGAGGAGCCATATAAACAGCACACAGATTTCTGAGCCACAGAAATTGAGAGATAATAAATGTTTATTGGTTCTAAGCCACTATGTGTTGGGGGCAACCTGTTACACAGCAGAAGATAACTAATACAAATTTGTTACAATTAAACAAGGATGTGTCTGTTAAGCGAGGAGAATGGTTTTCTTTAGCACCTCAGGACTGACCACTCCAAATTAATTCTCACCTTGTCTTAGCAAGCATGTTACCTCTTGGACTGCCAATCCTTAGGGGTGCAGGTCTGGCACCACCCCTCCCCCACCTACCTCAGGACTCCCAGAGGGTTTTGTGGCCTTTTCACTGCTTGTATCTCTGTTTCTCCTTGTGTTTAGGGTATGGACCAATGTAACCGCACTGTCTCTCAGGCAGATCTGAGTAGAAGGCTACCTAGTAGGGTACGTAGGGGATGCCTGTTAGGTCCTATTCTTCTCCCTTTTATTTTCCTCAAATTTCTACCCTGTCATCGTGTCCTGGTGAGGATGGGGAAGCAATATTTAACCACACCTTCAGGTACAAGTGTAGTTCTTATTATCAAAGTAATAAGCAGATTATTTTTGGGGGGTGACTGATGGAGAACCAGGTTCAGGTGATGGTGAGGCTGTAGGGCAGCAGCTTCTCCCACCTCCCCCAACCACACCCCACCACCCCACCCCACCCCACCCCACTCTAATCACCTCCATTCCTCATGGCCAACCTGTTCTCCAGGCTAAATTTAGAGAAAACAGATCATTCTAAATGCTTACCAGGAGTGCCTGTACCACTTAGCCTTCTTCCCCCTGCCTCTTGGGAAGATGCTGGGAGGTATGTGGCACTCTCAGGTGGCTAGAGGATGAGGAAAAAATGAAAAGCAACTGAAAGGAAAAAATGTAAAGCAACGGGGAGAAAGGGATAAAAATGATAAGATGGGACAGATTAATAGGGAAGAGCCTCGCACCTGCCCTCCGCCCAAGGTACCATTGTTTCTTGAGTCCTGTTAGTGAACTGACAGAGACACCTGCCTGATTTGCTTGCCCCTCCATTTGCTATTACACGTTGCCTCATTTAATCCAGAGAGTTGAAACTGCTCAGAAATGTGGTCACGATGTATCTCCATTTCTGCTTTGCCATCTAGCTCCTCTATGAAACTCTGAGTGGCCTACTTTTGAGTGTCTTTGTTTTTCTTTGAGTGGGAAAAATAACTTCTTTAAAATCTGGAATCATTGTTCTATAAACTGAACCAAACACTGTTTTAGAAAAACAGACTGTAATTTCGATGGTAATCCCCCTGACCAGGGGCCAGTTCTAACTTTCTATCATAGATGTTGAGATTATATTGCTGATTTTCTAATAATATAAATAGTTTCTAGGTTCAGGTTTTAGGGCAATAAATTGGGGTTTGTGTCCTTTTTAAAGATATTTCAGTAGCTATAGAAAAAAAGTACATAAAAATTTTAATATAGCCCTGGCTGGGTGACTCAGTTGGAGCATCATCCCATGCACTAAAAGGTTGTACGTTCTATCCCTGGTCGTGACACATAACTGGGTTTCAGGTTTGATCCCCAGTTGGGGTGTGTGAAGTGGGCCATGGTGGGGGATGGCTGATTGATGCTTCTCTCTCCCATCAATGTTTCTGTCTCTCTCTCCCCCACTTCCTCTTTCTCTAAGATCAATGAACGTATCCTCAGGTGAGGATTTAAAAAAATGTATCTATTAATGTTAATGTTTTTGCCTAATTTTACTTGTTCAAATTTCTCTTTCTTTTGATGCCACCAGCATACCTCTCATCTAGAACCTTTCTTTTGCATAGTGGCATCAGGGGCCTGAAAAGTGTTTGCTATGCTGCCACATGGCTTAAGGGATAGCTGAAAGAACCAATAAGCTGTTCTTCCTGGGCTGAGGGAGGCAGTTCTCCAAAAAAAAAAAAAAAACCTGAAGGTAACCCCGGGGCAGAGGGTTTTCCTCCTTCCTGGTCCCAGAGAATACAAGGTAATTTCCGGTGGAAATTAGGAAAGTGGTGGCCACCCATTTCTGTCCCTATGGCAATACCTAAATTGCAAGCAGGAAAGAAGCTTCTCTGATTTCATCCTTGTCTTTCTTCATCATTCTTCTGATTTGGCAACCTTATGTCTACAACAAGAGATCATGTATTTAAGATTTATTTTGAACATATGAACTTGTGAAGAAGAGGTAGATTTTGAGAACTCATTGTATGTACTGAGGGGTTGCCCAGGTAGCTCTGGCTGGGGGATACCTATCGGCCTACCAGAAAGGGACAGTAATAGCTTCCCATCGGGTTTTCTGCCAGCAGCACAGGCTGGATGACACTTGTATAACACTGGCCATGGGTACTCTGAGGGCACACACAAGCAAGAGGTCTAAGTCGTAACTCCCCTCATCAAGAAAGCATCATGTTGGTGAGTTAGGATGAGGGTATTAAAAGGCTGACATTAAATCAGCGATCACTTATATTTTAAAAAAATATTTAAATATTTTATTTACTTCAAAAGTAAAATATATAAACCATTTGCATGTGTCAGTATGTCCAAATGCTAGTAGCCAATTGTCTGCCACATGTCCCATCACCTGATGGAATGCGGTATCAGAGGGAGAGGTGGGCTCTGGGCCTCTATCCTTTACTCTGTAACTTGGTCAACTCGCTTCTCCTCTGAACCTTGACTTCTTTTGCAAAATGAAGATGATAATAATTCATAGTTCAGGAGGTTGTTGGGACTGTAAAATGCTCTACTCCATGTAATGCTTCTGCTATAATATTAACTATTAGAAAAGTAGTAGTATGAATAGATCATTTGGGGCAAAAATTGTGAAAGTGACCCATGCATAACTATAGGGGCCATAAAGTATTGCCCACCCACCCATCTCTCTCTCAGACAATCTCTTGATAACCTAAGATCAAGCACATGTGTCTAGCCCAGGGGTTGACAAACTATAGTCCATGGGTCAAATTCAACCCAACTGTTTTTGCAAATAAGTTTATAAAACTCACTACCTTACATATTATCTATAGCTGCTTTCAAGCTACACAACAGAGCTGAGTACTCTTGGCAAGAGACTGTGTGGCCTACAAAACCTAAAACACTTAACTCTCTAGTCCTTTACAGGAGAAGTTGGCCAACCACTGGGGTAGCCTCTTCTGGGAAACACGAAAGCTATCCCAGCAGAACCTGTACTGATACAACTTTTATCAGCTACATAATTTGTGGGGCCTGTTGCAAAATGAAAATAAAGCCCACCTTGTTTCAACATTATTAAGAATTTCAAGAAAGTGGTAGAACATCAGTAAATCAAGGGGAGCCCTGTGCAGCTGCAGAGCCAGCCCTGCCTTTATGTCCCCTCGGCTTCACTCTCTAGTACAAACTCCGTTTTCATTTTCATTCCCAAAGGACTTCTGAAGCAAAATCTAGAACAAAAAAGGGAAGTATTACCGAAGCGATGTCATAAAATAATTCCAGGTAAATGGGGTGTAGAGTTACCTATGAAAGGTATAACTGTTCATTTGAAATGCCCTTCCTTCACAGGACAAGACGTCTTCCCTCTCTGTTCTTTGTGTTAAATTCTCATCCTGGATTGGCTCTAGTTTTTTAATGTTATTTAACTAACCATAGTACTATCAGTCTATCAATCTTGGTTAGCTAATCCAAGGAGAGTTGTCATTTTTGGTGTTTGGAGTCTGACAGCGATTAATGCATTGTTCCTTGAACAAAAAAAGAAGGTGTCTGGTATTTTTAACCTTATGAAACTAGAAAATGTGTCCTCAAGGCCAGAATGGCAACTCTGAGCTCGTTAGATACAAAAAAAATTTAAAAACAGAGTAAAAATATTCAAGTTGTCTTTTTCTCATCTTGTCTATAAAGTATTACCTCCCATCCAGATTCCTAATTTACAATCTTTTAAAAATAAAAATAATAGAAATTTCATAGGTTTTAAGAAATGCTTGCACTTTTAAAGCATTTAACATTTCTGTTCTATCAAAGTCAAGATTTAAGAAGGCTTAGTGATTCAAGATCAGGTAGGAAGTAAGTTTGCTTCTTTGCCTTGTTGGTCATCCTGATAAATGAGGAGCAAATCAGACAAGCTCCCTCCTCTCTGTCATTTATGCTACAATAACATGTGAGATAAGACACAAAGAGAATGAGAAAGAAAATAAGGCTGAGCAGACCCGCATTAAATCAGCATCCTTTCGAGCCCCATGTTTTGTCTCTGGGATAAGCAGGGATGACAAAGTCTATGGTGGGGCCAAGAGTGGGTTTGGGGCAGGGGAGGGCGGCGGGGAGTGCAGTCCTTCCTATTGCCGCCTTCCCCACATGCTTTCCAAGACCAGGGAGAAAAACAAGGTTATCTCTACATTAACTAAGAGACAAGACCTATTCTCTCAGCCCCCTTCTCTGTTTCGTACCTCTCTAGACCCGCACTCTCAGATTTTAGGTTATTTGTTTTCGGCCCCTTGAAGCAGGAAACTTTTTGTGAATTTATCAAAAGTCAGTCAGTCCAACTTTTATATTCTTATCTCTACAGCTCAGCCTGACCCTCCAGCTTCCACAGACAATGGCCTGCTCTCAGCGCATCAGACCATAAGGCCTCGTAAAGACAGTGACCTTAAGGTGCAGAAAGAGTTAGAGATCATTCATGAGAGTAATGCACTTGAAACCAGTGGTGTCCCTGGACGTGCCTGGCCGGGATGGTATCCTTGAGACATTGTCCCTGTAGCCAGTCTTGAGTACGTCTTTGCTTCTGGCCTCCTAGAGTCCAGCTCTTTTCTCCTCCTTTTTCTCTAGCCTTTCCATCCCTTTGGAGAGATCCCTGGTGTCCTTCTAGTCAATAACTTGGCAGCTTTCGTTCACCGGGTACGGCTTCTATGTTTTGTAACCAGGAGCTCTGACTGATTCAGCTGCTCTTTAAGAAGCTGGTGGTAGAGGAAAGGAAAGTGATAGCCCAAGAGTTTTAAATGGGGTCATGTCCCCCTGTTGGAGTTGAGAGGCATCTGTGCTTCCTGACGTCCCACCAGCTACCTGCTTCTCTAGCCAGTAGAGCGTCCTGGGCTCTGTGCTATGTCACAAACAGGCTCGTCCTGTCCCTCTGCCAGGCTCTCAAGCTGTGCAGTCAAGGCTCGGCTGCCTCAAACTAGAGGTCAGGGAGGAGGAAGGTTTAAGATGGAAGAGAATTGTCTGATCACACACTGCTGACCCTTCACACAGCTTCTTCCTCCCCTTTCCACAGTAGTCACTACCACGTGCAAAATGAATTCAGACTCAGGAAGAAAACATTATCAGGGGTACAAATAATCATTCATTTTCATCTCTCCTTCTTCAGGGTAGGAATGTGTAGTAGTTATGAGCAAGCAGTTTAAAGGCAGATGGCCTGGGTTCATATTCCAGCTCCACTCTTCAGTATCCTGTGATTCTCCTCAAACTCCATTTCCTCACTAGGAAAATGAAAGTAAAAATGGGATCTACCTTGTAAGTGTGGTGAGAATTAGAGAGCTCCATGTAAAGCATTTCAGAACAGTGACGAGTACACAATGAGCACTCATCAAATACTCGTTGTTATTATTATTACTATTATTATAAAATTTTAATCTCTGCACAGTGCTTGGTACTCAGCATTTTCTTGTTGGGGTGGGTTACATGAGAGGAAAAGTATCAGGTGACTGTTTTTGTGCGCAGATGAAACCTACCTTTAATGCCACAGTAGGATTTCACTTTACTCAGAAGCCCCAACTAGAACATAACCAACCATGCTAGAGAGCAGTGTGGGTAATTACAACTCAGTCCCATGAGCAAGATGAAGAGAGGCCTCTGTTTCATTGGGCTCGTTTGGCATTTCGTATGGCTGCTATGGCCTCTGTGTTCCAAGGGCAGTTTAATCTGCCATTTTAGAATCAAATAGTGATCACTGACTTATCCAAATAGACATAGTCTTTGTTTTTAACAGATTTGAGTGCATTTTGGTGAAAGCAAGGGAGGTTTCAGGGATATGTGATTTCTGGGAGTGAGGTGGGCAATTTGTAGAACTGCTGGTTTTGGAGACTGGAATCTGCTGAGTCATCACATGGCCTTGGTCAGGGGAACTCTGACCACTGCAAGGAAAAGGGAGTTAGGAATCAGATTTTATTCCAGAAAGAAATGTAGGCTACCTGGCTCCTTCTGTCATATGAACAATCCTGTGTCACATGATGACCCCATCATTCTGGAAGTGAGGCTTCCCTCTTTGGAAAATATAGATTTGGGGTCACAGCCCTGTGGTCAGGGAAGCATGTGGCCCTGTGGTACCCTGGGAAATGTACACGGGTTTTCTGGCAGATTTCCCCTGTGAATGAAAGCAGAAATCCACCAAGAGGACAAGGAAGTTAAGAGTCACGGTCCTCGAAGGGGAAGACTGAACCTGAGATGTGTGCGTGTGAAAAGGGTGACACCACACAAGTAGAAAGAAAGGTCAGGTGCGGGGCGGGAGGCCAGAGTCAAGGGCAAGATGAGACGTGGGATTAGACTGCCAGGGCTTGAATCAGGGCTTCAATATTTATAAACTGTGTGACCTCAAGCAAATTTGTTGAATTATCCATGCATTATATACCCCAAAAAAACAAAATAAGAATGAAAATAATAGTATCTATCTCGTAAGGATGTTGCATGGATTAAATTAGTTAATATATGTAAAGTGTTTAGAAAAATGTCTAGCACATAGTAACTCTATATGTGTTAGCTATGATTATTGGGGTTTGCTATTATTCCCATGTTGAAATGCTTGCCATGCATAAAGCAATATACAAATGTAAGGCATTGTGCTGCACTGATCTGTGTATTGATTTGCTACGGTTACCATGACAAAGTACCACAGATTGGGCAGCTTAAATGACAGAAATTTATTTTCTCATAGTTCTGGAGGCTGGAAGTCTGCAATGAACATGTCAACAGGGTTGATTTCTTCTGGGGTCTCTCTCCTTGGCTTGTAGAAGGCTGTCTCCTCCTCCCTGTATCTTCAGATGGTCTTTCCTCTGTGCCTGTGTGTGTCCTAATCTCCTCTTTTCATAAAAATACTAGTTGCACAGGATTGAACCCACCTGAATGACTTCATTTAACCTTAATTACTTCTTTGAAGATCTTGTCTCCAAAAACAGTCACATTCCGAAGTACCGTGGGCTAGGACTTCAACATGCAAATAGTTGGGGGTGGTGAGTGGGGCAAGGTAACTGACAAAATTCAGTCCGTAATAATCACTTGTCGGTTTGGTTAAGTTGGAATTGTGTTTCCCTTATCTGAATAGTTCCTGGTTAGAGTTGGTCCAAGAGGGACTGGACAGGAGAAAAGCAGTTGCCATAACTCTCCGGGGGACACGGTCGTTAGTAGAAGGGAGGGACAGGTGCAGAGATGCCAGCGAGACCCCGCTTATCCTGGCTCTCCCCTGCTCCCCAGCCTTTCTTTCCAGGTTGCTGGTCCTACAGATCAACAGTGACTCCAGTCATACCAGATACAAGGCTAAACACCCATAGACTTTTCCTAGTCCCCTCATGATCTTACTTCAGTGGCCCGACATGCTTGACTTTGAGACTGACTCTGGTAAATCCTCTGATCTTCCACAATTCTGTAAAATCTAAGCACAAAGTAAACCTTTTTTCCTATTATACTCATAGTGACCATGCTTGCATGACTGAACCCTGAAACACTAATAATGCTGATATTATCACTATTTCTTCTGGACATACTATCCCTAAACCCGAAAAGAGCCCATGCCTCACTCATAAGCATGTATTAGTTCTTCTAATTACTCAAGCCTGAGCTCACTCAAAAGTCCTCTGAATTAGTCTTCTTGCTTCCATCTCTCCTGGCTCCAATATGTCCCACTATAGGCTACCAGATAAAATTTCTTGACCCACAATTATGTCATCGAGTGACAATCAAGGAAGTCCCCAGGTGACAGCTGAGTAGCGGGGCTTGAGAGCAACAGGTTCAGATTAGAATGAAAGGATGAAAGTTTCCCAGAGGGAGGTCTCCAGGGGGGAAAAATGCAATGGGTGCAAAGTATGGGAAATATTAAGAGGACAGTTTACAATGCCATTGAGCCATTGAGATAAAAATAGTAATGAGGCACAGAAAATAAAGCAGGCTTTTAAAAAAATAATTATTAATTCCAGGGCATACAAAAAACCTTACATGAAAAAAAATATACTCAGATTACGCTACTATACTCAAGGGTGGAGGCTTTTTAGGCACAGTAATGTAATATAAGTATATGTAATATCATGACTATTGATATAACATCAGGTTGTGAAGTAAGCATATGGAAAGAATAAGAAAGAAATGACATGGCAGGTCAGGAGCCACACTGGAGCATGTTGAAGGGTTTGCCAAGACAACTCCTTAAAGAGGTCAGCCTGTGATGGGGAGCTGAGAAATGGAGCAGTAACTAGAGGGGCACATGCAGCAAGGGAAGAACTTGAGGATCTACAAGAGCATATTTGTAAACTTAGGGACTGATCCAAGAGAGAAGAAAGATGATAGCAGAAGAGGAGATAAAAGAGAAGAATATCCGAGAGGTGAAAGGGCATGGATTCAGAGCCCAGATGGGGGATCTTAGCTTTGCTAAGAGCAGGGACACACCCTTCATTGTATCAGGTGGGAAGAAGGCACAGTCAGATGCAAGAGGGTGTGTATATATGGGTCAAGAAGATGAGGATGTCTTCCTTCTTTTCCCCTCATCTCCACCTTCACTTCCTTAGGGGTGAAGTCTCAGTGCAATTTCCTAGAGCTGCCTCCTGTCCCTACATATTGGGGAAGTCAGAACAGAGTAGAGAAAGCTGCTCAGAGAGGAGGAGGTCGTAACCCAAGATGGAGATGAGCAAACTTGTTGGAGTCACACAGCCAATTAGTGAGAGAGCCATAACTAGAATCAAACTGGCTCTTAGCCCAGTACTCTTTCACTACCAAATTACCATGTAATATTGAACATATGGAAGCAGTTAAGGTTTAGGACCATTATAAAGACTAACAACCCAACTTACATGAAACAAGGAACCCAGTAGATATACAGTGGAGGGATTTAAGCTTCACTTCACAGGAAGGGGTAATTTTACCCATTGTGAGCCCATGATTGGACTAGGGCAGATTGAACTAAACTGTAAACTTTTCAAAAGCACTGCCTTCAGCATTGTCTAACCCAGCTGGGCTGGGCGAAGCCCTGGCTCCATGAGGTGGACTCATGGAAAGGACTGAGATAAATGTCAGCCAATTATATTTATCAGCTTGAATGCGAATCAACTCTTCCAGTTATACTGATCCTCTAGCAAGCCTTGCTCTGCTGCATTCGGAAGCACTTATTAAATATGTTGAAAAGTAGAAAGTGCTAAAAAAAAATAATAGGTACTGTTTCACCTCCATACCTATGGGAGCCCTAGCATTCATTACTTCAATTAGAAGAGCTTCTTCCTCAAAGTATTCTTTCCTTAGACTCCTTCATGCCATTCATGTGGCTCTTATTCCATTTGCAACCAATGCCTTTTGTTGTTCTGTATTTAAATTTCCAACCTATCTTGGACCCTGGTGTTTATTTCGATTGACATTTGGTTACCCATCATGCCAGTATTATCTTCCCCTCAGCATCACTTAATGTAATGTGTGTTGAATTGTGAATGCTGGCATTGGTCAGGCAAGTGGATCTTGCTATTACATAATTCTGTGTATGGGAGGGGACAAATCCGTTCCCCATTTTGACAAGTCACTATCAGGTTATGCTCATAGTCCCCTTTTCAATTAAAATTCTTCTGATTTGATATTTAGTGTTTATAATCAACAGTGATTTCTAAGTATTCAATGAATATTCCCTGTTTCCCCTAAGGTGGAACCCCAGTGCCCTGACCCCTAGCCCAGTGTTGTTTTGTCCCCCATGCCCAGGGCAGAGCTCCTGGACTAAGGGGACCTGAAAGAATTCCATGAGTTGCCAGATTGCCACAAACAGCAGAGAGAAAATGCCCCAACTGCAAATATCCATTCCCTGCTGAGTCAACAACTATCAGAAACCATGCCTAGCTCAGGCACTGGATGGATGGATGGATGGATGGATGGATGGATGGATGGATGGATGGATGGAAGGATGGACGGATGGACGGATGGACAGATAGCAACATTCTCTCTTCTCTCACAAGAAGAATAGACCGGGATCCCAGTGAGCTCCTGTTTAAGAGGCATACCAGCTGTGATAGCTGGGTGGGTCGCAGGTGAGATAAAGCAGCAAAGATGATAAGGTGCTAACTTTAATTTCCACTGAGACATCCCTTGAAAGAAAAGTAATAGAAGTAGATGGGGAGCTGAGGGGGGAGAAACCAACACTGGCAGGAATAAAGAGAACTTTGTAAGCAGAAAACCTCTTTTTGTCATGTATTGTATTGTATCTTGGTAAACTAACTAAGACACGAAGGTGAATTGGACAGCAGGGGAAATTAGATTGAGATTTGAAGATTTTTAACAGCTATGTAGTGATTGGCTGGCTAGCTAAACAAGAAAAAAAAAGATGGAAACACAAATTAGATATAAGACATGTTGGGGTGGAGTTTCACTGATTTTCGTACTCTTGAAGAGAAACTTGCATTAGCACGAAGCAGGGAGAACTGTCTTTAGGATTCACTCTCCAACTTCCTGCCACACACCATCCTGTCTGCCCAATAGGTTCATGTTGACATCCTGCTAACCCACCTACTGAAGGGCTTCTTTCTCTATCACAGCCTACCCGCTTCATGGAATATTGCAAGAATTAGACTTTTGTTTGCCTCCCACCAAAGATATTTTCCTGGATCTTACCCACTCAACATTCTGAAGATAAAGAGCTCATCTGAAAATCCCTCACTACTGAGTCATTTTCATCAAGGAAAAAAGATGCTATAATTTTCTCATCTTAAAAATAATAAATTTATTGACCTCACTTCTCCCTCTAGCTACACCTCTGCTTCCCTGTATCTATGTTCTTTTTTACAGACTCACTAAAATTTTGTCTATATTTGTTATGTCCTATTCCTCTTCCCCTGTTCTCCCTTAGTAGATTCCCTTGAATCTACTCCAGTCTTTTGTCTCAACCATTTCATTGCAACTGCTCTCATCAAGGTCTCCAGTAGCGTACAAGTTGTTAAATCCAATGTTTATTTTCAGTCCTCCGTTTATTTAACCCATTACTATTATTTGACACTGTAGATTGTTCCCTGCCCCTGGATACACTTTCTTTGCTAGACTTCCAGGACACTGCCCCTTCATGAAGTCCTTTCTAGTCACTCTCCACTCCTTCTTGGACACCTCTGCTGATCTCTTCATCAAACTGACCTTCTAGTTGTAATGCCCCAGGACTCAGTCTTTTGTCCTCTTTGAATCTTATCAGCACTCATTCCCACAATGATCTCATCCAGCCTTGGGGTTTAAATGACCATTTGTATGCTGAGGAATTTATACAATATGTCCAGACGGATCGCCCTCCTGGACTCCAGACTAATAGACTCAACTGCCTCATTGATACCTCCACTCAAAGGTCTTAAATTCCAGATTTTCTCTCCCATATCTGCTGGTCCCAATCTTCCCCACAGCCACAATAGCAACCTCACTCTTCCAGATGCTCAGACTCAAAACCTCAATGTCACATCCCTCACCTAAATATTTGAAAATTCTTTAGGCTCTATTTTTCAAAATATATCCAGATTTAGATCTTTTTACTACCTCCTTCGTTACATCCTGGTCCAAGCCACCAACATTTCTCATATGGGTTAGATTAAGCAGCTTCTACTGAATTGTCCCGCTACTGTCCTTATTTGTCTATAGTCTATTCTCAACACAACAGTAAGAGGGATCATTTCCAAAAGAAAGTCAGATGATGTCACCACTGTGTGCAACAACAATGTCCTGTGGCCTCACATCTCATCTAGGATAAAAGCCAGAGTCCTTACCATAGCCTGCACGGCCTGCACAACGTGGTTCCATTATCTCTCTACTCATTTCTTATTATTTTTCTCATCATTTAGCTCTCTAGCCACTCTGAACTTCCTGCTGCTCCTCAGTCATGCTAAGTATGCTCCTACAACCTTAGCACCTGCTGTTCCACTGCCTTGATGCTTTTCCCCCAGACCACCAGGTAGCTTCCCCCTTCATCTCCTTCAGGGCTTTACTGAAATTTCATCTTCTAAGTAAGGCCCTCTCTGACAACTTCATTTAAAATCACAGCCATTTCCTCTTCTACCACTTCCCATTCCTCTCCTCTGCTTTATTTTTTCTCCACAGCACTCATTACCATCTATTTTTATTTTTTGTTATATTGACTGTCTTCCCACATTATTGTGCAAACTCCATTAGGAAAGGAAGTTATGTCTTTTTTTATTCCCAGCATCTAAAGCAATGCCTACCATATGGCAGACAATCAATGAATATTCACTGAAGCAAAGAAAAAGACTTCCTGCACCAATGTGTTAATGATTTCTAGTATCCTAATAGGAGCAGCCTAGACTCGCCTCATTCTCCCAACCACGGTCATCTAACCCAAAGGAATAACTCTAATGGAGACTTGTCAGACCACATAGATTGAGACTGTAGGACCTTGTGGTACCCCTCAAATTACATTGCAATCTAGACTGCTGTATTAAAATGACCTGGAGGTGATGGAAGACCACATGCTCTAAATGAGTAACACAAAAAGACGCAATTGTTGACTTCCTTGATGAAGATATTTTAATGGATATTGTAGTTCCATTGTTTTCTGATCTAGTCCGATGACACTGGTAGTATTGGGAGTTATATTTCAACAGAAATATTATTCAGAAAAAATCAGCCAGGCTAGTGAAGTATATAGCCATGGTATATAGTAATTACATTACATTTAAGGACAAAGTCTAAAAACATGAACCACTGATGCCACCATTCTCTTCTCCTTGGCACATGTCAAATATTACCAATCAATCGTGATTCTCCTTCCTACAGCATGTGCCCACCTCATAGCCCTCCAGGCAGCCACCATCCCATCTATATTAGATATTCTGAATGCATAGAAGGGTATAATTTTCCCTGAGAAATATTTGAAGTTCTGTGATATTAAAAAAACAAACAAACAACAACAAAAAAAAACTAAACTAGTCCCATCTACTTCCAGAGGATAAAACTAGAACCTATGAGTAATAAAAATTCATGGTAGAGAAGAACATTCTAATGGTAATAACTGTCCAAATGTGAGGTCTTGGGAGGTAGGGAGTCTGGATGCCTACCTGCTAGCAGTTAGTGGAGACAATCTCCTTGGTGGGAGAGAGACTGGACTGGGTAACCTGAACTTCATCCATCCCTGAACTTCACGATCTTTTTCTATTATACTTGGCTCTGCTAGGCAGGGCCAGGGAGGTGGGTTGGTAAAGAAAATCTACAACGCAAAATCATTCACCTTTAAATTGAAGTTATTTCACCGAGAAAGAGAACAGACAATAAGAGCAAAAAAAGGCAATGGGTTAAGCCCAAAGAGATAAAGTGATTATTTTTAAGCTTAATAGCAATAGCAAAAAACAAACAAAAAATTTTTTTTAACTTTTAGACACTCTTCAAATTCCATTTATCTTAGTTGTTTTTTCAGTTCCACATACTTTAACCCCATCTCTCTGGTTAGAAGCCAATTAACCTTGTTAAAAACAGTTGATGCCAGAAGCAACCCTTACTGTGTTCCAAGACTTGGAAATTCCTTCCCTAATGACATAGTAGAAACTCTGTCGCCACAGTAAGAGCAGGCTAGAGACAATTACTATACTTAAGTCGTGCTTTACAGGTTATCATACCCACATCTGCAAACTATTCCCTTTTGTAAAGCATTGGAGTTATTTGCCACAGAAAGCTCATTGGAAAGTGCCGGCAACTGCGTGAGGACCTGTGACTGAGGCGATTCCACGTGGCTCCAGCAGACAGGCACATAACTTTCTTGTCAGCAGCTCCACACCCACCCCCGCTTCTTGGAGCCAGGCTCTTCTTATCAGGACAGGAAATCTATACTTGGATGGAATGAAGGGGTGGTGAGGAACAAACCCTCCGGCAGCCACCCACCCGCTGGCCTGTGAAAAGGCAGAGGCCTATCCAGAGAGTTGGTCAGCTGGAGCGCTACCCTCTGAATAATCTCCCTGGCATTTAGAAAAGAAAGAAAATGAAAGGATAAGACTACTGCACAGGATGGCCTTTTCTAACAGAAATCAGGGAGCATTCTTGGTCCCACCGAATCCTGGACTGCTGGCATCTGTCGCCTTGAGCAAGTGACAACTGCTCTGGTCGTCCATGAAGTAGCGATAACAGTGCCTAACCTTAGTGCCCTGGGGCACGGGAAAGATTAACGTAAACAACAGATGAGAAAGCACTTTGAAAAGAGTTTTAAGCATTGTGCTAATATCAGGATTATTATTCTGAGCATTCTTTTGAGCCTGTGATGATAATTATCTATGAGATTTCAAACAGCGATGATTATTCTCAAACTAAGATGAAATCAAGACCAGTGTGGCTCTAATGTCCTTGCGTGGGACCCTTCATTGAGCCCATCCTCTCTGGGTTCATCCTTCTCTGAGTTTATCCAGAATGTTCAGCCCTTGAGTTGAGCCCTTGAGCTCTTTGAATTGTCACCTAAAATCTGATGGCCAGTCATTGTTTGAAGGAGGGTGCCAGTCACATGGGACGTGTGCTCATGCACAGTCCTCAGAAAAATCACGCTTTTGTCCACTGGCCCGTGGGACGCCCACTCCGAATTACCTCCCCCTATGCATCTTGCCTCCCCAGTAAGTTCAGACTTAATTGGAGCTACCCATGTTTTGTCACTGCTACCAAATAAGCACATTTGCAAGATATACAGACACCTCTGTTTTTTATGGACCGATTATTCTGGTAGTTCTTTTTTCTCTTTTAATCCATGTCCTTTACATCTCCAGTTGCTTCCATCTGCCTGAATTTTTATTTTATCCCAAAGACAGAACCAAAAAGAGAAGAAATTTAAGAGACTTCTTAAAAACTATTAAACAACTACTTCGGAAAAAGAATAGGGGGCTGATATATAGGGAAGGGGAAAGGAGTGAGTAGGTAGGATTGTACCACTGGTTAAAATGAGGTTTGGAGACACCATTTCATGCGGTCTTGGTGTCACCAGTTACCATGTACGTGCTGCCTAAATCTGGTAAGGCAACTGTTCTCAAAGACTTTCCAAGACTTCCCAATAAGATTATGTAACTACTTTAGAGTATGACTGGTGTTAAGCCCATAAAATAGAGGCCTGAAATATTTGTAAAGCATTAGGCCCTCAAAATGTTATGTTCACTATACTTATGGAATTTGAAGAAACACCAAAAAAACTAATCACCAGCACATTTCCTAAGTTAGTTTAACAATTAACAAATAATAAAAATGCAGCATTCTCTTCAGTCACTTAAGCTAGCTCTATCTCCACTCTGTAGAACCAAATATAATATATAATTCTAATCTGTGTTGCAGGGCATGTGTAAAACCATGTGTATGCTAATATACTTCATTCCCATAAGTCATAAGAGAAAAGCTTGAATCAGACCCAGCCAATAGACAAATAAATTTACCACATCTAATCTAAATGTCACTTTAAACCTACTTGTTTTTATTCCTATTGTAAATATGGCTGGCATGTATTCTGCTTTGACAATGTAAAGTTATGACAAATGTATCTTTTTGCTCACATTGATTACTCCATGTAGCAAATAAATCACACGGCATTAACCCAGAAAGGACGAAAGCTTAGAAGATATAGAATATGATGCACATTTATTAAAGGATCACGACTCCAGCAGCCACTCAATAAATATCCATGGTTTCTTTTTTGTTTTCTTTGCCTACCCCTCTGAACCCTCGTTCAGGATCTTAAAACTTATGAAAAGTCTATAAATAGCTAGCCCTCAGATCCATGGAAGCCCATAAATGTGCTAATAGAGGCACGTAAACTATTTTTAATATTTCAAAAATCCTAATAGATATCATCCATTTGTTGTGATAACTAAAATGTCAATTTTTTTTTTTTTGGTTTGGTTATGATTAGCTTAATTCCATTGGCCTGTGCTGATTAGACCTGAGTGGCAGTTGTACATGTCTTTGGTGAATAAAATATGTGAAACGATCAATTACTTCTCAGGAAATGCAGTTAGAGAAATGTGTGGAAAGATAGGGTTATGTACATGAAAATGCAATAGCAAAGAGGAACATTCCTAAAACAGTCTTGGTTTGGTTGTGAAAATTTTGGACATCCAGAAGTTGTGACTTCTTGGGAGTAAGTTGTGGAGCAGAAAAGAAACAAGAATCATTTCACTCTGATATGACCTCTCAGTACAAGGAAGTCCTATTTTCCTGATAAGATTATTAATGTACTTCCTTAATTCTTTTTTATTCTTATCCAGGAGTAAACTCAATGGTACTAACTTTCTAAATAAAGTTATTGTCCACACGCACACACAAAACACAGACACACACACACACGCTGTAAATTTCAGAGGAAATCTAAAGAATGTGGAAATGGAAATGATCATATCTTGTCTGATATTAAACATGAGCCTTTGGTATCTTGTATATAGAACAAGCTGAAAAATCTTAGAAATAAACCATTACTGAAGTGATGGTTCCTAAGGGCAGGTCCTTTAAGAGGTTTGTTAAATGTTATGTACCCCTTATCATATTTGAAGGACCCAGGGTTTTCTTTCAAAGAAAAAGACAGCAGGTCAAGGTAATTGAGGGAGAAGTAAGATCCAGGCCCTAAAAGCAAGTCAAAGAACCTACCACTTCAGACTTCTAATTGAGGCCCAGGCAAATTCACTTGGTGGACAATAATATCCAGTTCTGGTGTCAATGGTCTACTCTTATTTTATTCATTTCTTTACCTACTCCTTTATTTATTCACCTATTTTCTTTTTTATATAATATTTAACAATTATTTTTGAGCACCAATCATGTTCTAATAGCAGCTGTAGAACTATAGAGATGACTATGTTATGGTCCATACAGCCAAAGAGCTTTCAGTGTAACAGAGGACTCAGTGAAACGAATACGATAGAACAACAAACTACGGAGCACCTACCACGCCCCAGCCACTGTTCTGAGTGCTGGATACAGCAGATCAAGCAAATGGAAACACAAGCTCTGGTGCAGCTTGCCTTACGGTATGGATATTGCTATGGTAAAAATATGCCCAGGGTGCAATGGGAGTAAGAGGTTCAGCAAACCAATCCGGGTTTGGAATCTGGCAATAGAGTAGACTAGACGTTGTGATATCCATTGCTCCTACAAACAACAGCTACCCCAGCATAAAGCCTCAACCTGTGGAAACATCATAATGGCTTCCAGAAAAGTCAGTTATGGTGACTAAGGTCTATGTGTTGTGAATTTCACAATATGCTTTGAAGTAATTGATAACATTAGGTTGAGAAATCATTATGGACCTTTCTTTATTTGAGCAGATACTATTTAATTCACCCAATCAAAGTGATCTTCTCACATGTCTCTAGAAAACCAAGATATGAAAATTTGTTCTCACCAACCTCTTCTTCCTGAAGGAAAAAGCTGACCTCAAACATGTCATTAAGCCTTAGTTTCCTGTCTTGAGGATTTCAAGGATTGTGCCTAATCTAACATAATCTGTTTATGTGTCCAAAATTTTATATGTACATTTTTTATATACACGTGTGTAAATTAACTGAGCATGGTCTGGGAGATATGCATATGATATCATAGCCCTGGTTGGCTCTGGAGTATGGAAATCAGGTTGGGAGATGGAGGGGAGAGACATTCTGTAATGTTTGACTTCTTAAATAGTTACATAGTTATATGTTATTTCTATAATATTTTACACATATAATACGCATTTGAAGGGAATTGTCTCTGTAAAAATAATACTAGCTAATAATTTATTTACCCAAAGCTCTAAATTTCATTTTAATTATCTAATGGCCTTTTTATTTTCAACTGAGGAAAAATGTGCCATCTAGTATCATTTACCCAGAGGTTTTCCTAGTAAGAAAAATACAACAGCACCACTAGGAGCTTCGGGAGCTGGAGGTGTGTTAGAGGCAGTGAAGTTGGGATGGGAGGGGTTAATGACAGGGTCTGTTTCTCACCCACTCACATTTGCCCTGCATTTCCTCATTTGAATAGTAATATGCAAAGTAAGTCAGGAAAGTATTATAAAAATTGAAATTTTTACACTGAGCTAGACGAAACTCCATAAGTAATTTTTCTTTTAATCTCTAAGGAAAACAAGGCCTAAAAATGTTAAGTGACTTACCTGTCAGCCATTGGCTCAGTGATGGGGGACATTGGGAGCCTGTGTGTCATGTTCTTTCTACTGAACCTTTCTGTCTTTTGATTTCAAGAGTCCCTTGAAATCTAATTTACCCAGTTTAAAAATGCAAAGTCTACCAAACACAACTGCAGTTTCTTATGGTTTGGATACCCAACCATGAAATAGTCTACCCATCGTTACTAACATTTCACCCCAGGTTAATCAAAAATAAATCCTTTAACATTTCTCTGGAGCTCCAGGTAACATTTCAACTTCAAATCTGGGCAGTTCTCTTAACTATTGGACATCCCAGCTGGTTGCTTTCCTCAAGGGCCCATTTCAGTGTCTCACTGTCTGTCTTTCAGTCCTGCTCAGCTGCAGGACAGTCAGGCCTGCACCTGCACACCTTCCTGCCATGGTGGCTTTGGCCCAAAGAATTCAATGTCCTTCTCTCTTTGCCTTCCTTTCTTCTACCTTCTCTCCAAAATGCAGGGGGAGCAAACACAAAACTTTAATCCCATGGTCCTAGAGAGCCACCTTAGATGACTTCGACCCCTAACCCAATTATTTGTGTTAAATTCTACAATTGTGCTCCAAAAGTGAGATCCAGAGACAAAAACATGCAGTAAATTAGATTCAGAAGTGACAACAAAAAAGAGACCAAGTATTTTTACAGAAAAGATTTGTCAGTTTAGGGAGCGGTAAGAGAGACTAGGATTCTCCAGCTCCTTCACAACAGACCCAACATGAGGAATAGAAATTGAATAATGAATTTGGTGTGGCCAGAAACGGTAAAGACGCACACAGCTCTCATCAGGCGCTCCGGCTCAGCACTGCGCTTGTTTTCTAATGCTGTTCATCAGAGCCCTTAGAACCAGTGCGGTTAAGGGCAGAAGGGTCTGTGAGTCATAGTCCAGGCCTGCAGCAGAGTGCCAGGTACGAGCTGCGAAGCCCTGACGGGACTGAAATTCAGAAGTGACACATCGACCTCAGAAGCAAGTTCGTTGATTGTCTTTTTGGAGTCGACCCTCAGTTAACAAAGATACGAATTTGGACTAATTCATCTGCTCATTTCTTCGCGTTCACTCAAGCAAAAACATTGCTTAAAATGGTCATGAACAAAGCCCATTGAGGACCAGACTGAGCCTGGCTGCCGGGCTCGAGGGGCTATATTCTGAAGTCCTCTTCAGTGTCACTCATTCTTCATCTCTAGTCAACCAAACATCATTTTCCTGAGCCCTCCGGGGATCTTTGGGTTGATACTTAATGGTTTGCCATAGTTGCATCCCACAGATGGTTGCAAGATGGAAGATTGGGACACATCTGTTCCCAAAATGGCATTTCTTTTAATACCAAGTGAAAATATTTAAAAACTGAAGAAGGCTGCAAAAAATGACATATTCAGTTATACCATGTTCCAAGAGACACTCTTTTATACTTAGAGCTTTTTTCTAAGTGCCCGTAATGAAGTGAGTACTAGTCATAGGGAAAAACTAAAACTTACCACCTCAAGCTTCATCTCCTTAAAAATGAACAGAGTCTAATAAACATAAGGAATTCATTTACAGTACAATTGTCATAATTATACATTTATTTTTCTATTTTATTCTCTTTCTCTCTTTAACAGTTTTATAAATGTATATAAATGGTAAGCTCTCCAAATTTCAGGTTAAGATATATTTATGTATATAATACCTTTTTGCTACATACTATTATTATGTTCACAATAAATGCTGTAGAAAAGAGCCTACATTACTTCTAGTTACATTCAATTTGCCTAGGAGTTTAAAGCTAACAAGGATTCAAAATAAACTTAGACCAGAAGGGGTCGCTACCTTTATCAAACCAGGGTTTCAGTAGAACCAGCCAAACCTGGATGCCAGATCCAGCAATGTCTTTGACCAAGATGTCAGGGTCCATGTAGTCTGTGTATCTATGTTCTGGTTATTATTTGAAAAACCGGGAACCTGTTGCGTTCCCATTCTAGAATTCAGGAACACCCTCGAAATTATTTTAAAAATCTCATTGCCCCTATAGCATGCACAGAGGTGAAAATATCATCCAATGGGGCATAAATCTAATCTGCCATCCAAAGTGTTCCCCGGCTAGGACAGGGGAATAAATGAAATGGTGAGCGGCCGCTCTAGCTTTTCAGTTCTCCCCGACAGGACTGATGTTCTCTATGGGGCTCATTCAGCTTAGTCTCCCCATTCCAGTGTTATTTTCCCTTTACTTTTCAACTCTCCACAATGCTAATTATTTTCAATTTATGATTCTGATAAAGCTGCCAATCAAGTTCCACTTTCTGTTTTTACTTTTTCAACATTTTGTAAAAAGTAGATCAGAATGGAAAATTTTTGAAGTTCTAAAATTCTGGCTTTTATTCAATCCAGTGTTGCATCAGGCACATGCCTTTGAAAACTTAACATGACACTAATAAATTCCCCTTGAGGCTCTCTGAGATAACTCTACCTTAGCGGGGCTTTTACTGGCTCACGTGTTTGGCTCTGAGGTTACTATAAAGCTCCATCCGCATCCTAACCATAGAAGGGGAGGTGGTGTGAATGAGCACGTGCTTGTCCACACACATTCCTCTCAAGAGATCTTCCCTCCAAAAGACAGTTGAAGCAAGAAGTTTCCAGATATGATGTAACAGGACCAAATATTTGGATTTTTTTAAATGAATACTAAAAGTGTGACTCAATATGGTACCACAAGCCAAGATGACAGAAGGTAACTAGTGTGGCAACCCATGATACAGACAATTGAATGAAATTTCTTTTCACCAAAAAACATTCAAAATATGGTTCACATGCACTACTTAGAAAAATTCTCATTAATTAAGGAGTGAAACTATGTTTTTTAATATACTTAGAGATCCATGACCTTGTTTATCCTCCAAAAATTTCGGTTAACTACACAGATGGACTTACAAACAACCGCTAATGGGTGTAACTTAAGATGGAACAGATGACTCTACCAGTGGATTAATCAACCTCTTCCAAACTGCAAATTAAAAAAGAAACAAATCAAACACTGCATTTTCCTTGCAGATGTTAAGCAAAACATATTCAGTCTTACTCCTATAATTATAGCATTAGGAGATATTTACCAACATCAAAGTAAATAAAAACATACCAAATGAAACCTGATGAAAAAACTAACAAGGGACTGAATAATAATTTTTAAGAATCTCACAGCCAGAGAATCCTTTATTGATTCTAATTATATATTCTTTACTTTCAAATGGAGCAGCCTGGACTTAGAATTAAACCAATTCTTGGGGACCTCAGCTATGTTCTAACCACATAGCGTCCAACTAAATCTATCTCCAGCATCGACAGTTGATTTCTTTTTTTAATCAAATGGGTTTTTTTGTTTGTTTGTTTTCAGTTTTTTGGTCAAACTTCATTTAGGCTTTTTTAGCACCAAAGTCTATCCATAAGGAAGCCCTGAGTCTGGAATTTTCAAAGCAAATGTTATAAATTGGCCTTCACTTTAAGTGTTGTATTGAGTACAAACAGCAAATTTTCACAGGTGATTTCTTATCAGTGTCACTGCTACAGAACTTCCTGGAAACAAATGAGGGTCAGAGAAGACTAATCTCTCAACAGATTTATTACCAAAGGTCCCATTCCTTCGTCTCCTAGTGGCCACATGACTTTACCACACTAAGTCATGGCAGTATTGCCTACACACTGACCAAAGTTAGACATCACTTGTGCTGCCCCAGTCTCTACACAGCAGCCAATCAGCGTGCCTTGATGTCACTGCTCAAGGCTCTCAGTAGGATGGAAAGCTCGAGCAGCAGTAAATCAAAGCTCTAACTACTTCAGCTCCCGCCAGTCTGTCTCCACTCAAAGCGTCCATTTAGCCGGGAAGCAAGCAAAATTTATAGCCTGGACTTTTATTGTGAGGCGCTCTAACACTGCAAGGAACCCTGTACTCATGTCTGAAATCCTTTAAGAAGGGCAGCCCCGCAATTTGTTTTAACCTATAGGCAAGTTCAGCAGCCTAGTCTGCGGTAGGCTTGAAATTAATCATTTTAATATTCATATATCTCTTCAACTATTACTTTGCATTTTACTTCTGAAAATACCACAGGTTAAAAAACTGGCTGTAGTAACAATTCCCATTTTTATTGATTTCCTTTTTGCACAATATTTGTCAGGAATTCCAGACAATGTTGTCTGGGAAATACTTTTAGAACATCAATGTATAATATTCCTCTCTTTCTCTCTGTGTGTCCATGTCTATCTCTCTCTCTTTTAATATTTGTTGATCAGGCTGATGACAAGACCCATGAAAAAACTCTAACTTCCTTTTACTCAGACTCTCAGGAATCCTGCCCAGGCACGCCACAAAAGAGATCAATGTCCTCCACCCCAACTCAAAACACGTATGTACATCATCTATTCCACTCCCTGCTTTATTTTCCCTCCTTAGCAATTTTCACTATCCAACACACACACACACACACACACACACACACACACACACACATTTCACTTACTTACTTTGCTTATGGTCTGTTTTATTCTCAATGGAATGTAAGCTGCATGAGGACAGGGACTTTTGACTCTAGGTGCTGCATGCTCAGCACCTAGAGCATGACCTGGAATATAGTGTTTATAGGTGCTCAATAAATACGTGTTGACTGACTGCATTGCCATCAGCATAGTTATTGATGTCTGGCAATGATTACTCAAGTTCATCTCTTCACCCTTAAGGGCTTCCCATCCCAGACTCCCAGGGCCCTCTCTTAAAACATTAAACCCAGCCTAGACCTTTGTCATTATCCCTGACCCCATCCCAGCCATCAGCTCTCACTTAAACTAGTCCTTGTAGCTAATTTGAGAAATAAACCTTCAGAAAAATAACAGTTGAATGTGTTATTCACTATAACCAACCATCCCTTTGTGACCGAAAGCCTTAGCCTCAAGTGCTGGCCGTTGTGGCAAATCAAGTGCCAAGTGCCCTACCACTACGCAGTTTCCACCATTAAAACAATGGGGTTGAGGGGGTCAGTCAGGCTAGAAGGGGCTATCAGGGGCTTCTAACTCAATCTGAAAAGGTCATCTGGCTGGGAGTGGGGCCAGTTACACATCGGGGAACATCAGAAGGCAGCATCACCCTTGTCTAGGGGTTAGCAAAGTTTTTCTATAAAGGACCAGAAAGTAGATAATTCAGGCTTTGCAGGTCACATTCAACTCTGCTGTTGTGTGAATGTAGCCATACACAACAGAATCCTGGCTGTGTTCCAATCACACACTATTCACAAAAAAACAGGCTGTGGTCAGATTTTGTCCATGGGCTACAGTTTGCTGACTCCTGCTCTCAACCCAGGAGAAATGTAAAATAATCCCAAACCCTATGCTCTAGGCCCTTAAAATCTAATGTGATTTGGTTGCTTAATGGATTTAAATGTATCCACTAATCACATGTATCTGTATACCTAGTGATGAGTTTTTATAAAATAAAAAAAAATGACAATACTCATTTCTTGATAAAAGGTAAACTGTATCACAACTTCTCATTTTATGCGTTCAGCCACCTCCTTCTCAGCCTCATGTGCACCCCAGTGCATGGCAGCCATGGAGCTGATCCGCTCACACGTCCCTTCAGGAGCTGAGCTTCCAGGGGTGCTGTTAGGTGACAGCCTCCAGGGCCAGCACCTTCAGGACCGGCCAGCCTTCCTGTGAGGCCACATTCTTTCCCAGCAGCCCTCAGCCAGTGACTGAGCACAGTGGGGACTAGGACCTAGCCTCATTCCCACTCAGTGAAGGACTCCTCTCACAGGCCACCTTTGCTATCGACACATCCATCGGACCAGCAAACCTTGGTCAGGTCTGAACTGCAACCTCCGTGCCCAATTCTGCTTTCTCCTCCCTTTCCTTTATTAGGCATCAGGTCTGCATTACTATCTAAGGTTTGCCTGGCCAGCCTCCTTTCCTATCTTCTTGTCTTTCATTCACCTTACCACCCCACCCCTAAAAACCCCACAGTACTCTCAATCCCTACCATTGTTGGCTTCTCATCCCCACCCCACCCCGCCTCATTCTGTTGAACTTGAGATCCTTGGTACATTCAGATTACAAAGAAAACCCCAAAGTGGACCTTACAAATATTCTGGTCAAAACAAGGAAAAGAAATGTTTTTTCTTTCTCAGGGATGTCTTTATATACACGGTCCAGGGGAAGTAATGTCTGCTTGAGTGTGGTTGGTAGTGTAATAACATGGGTGTAATAATTTATAGTTTTACTTGAACGTTTCACCTAAAATGTCATATAGTGTGCTTGAGGGTGATATTGTTATGTCCCGTAATTACATACTTATGATTTTGTCATTAAAAGGGGGTGTTATTTGTGCCGGACCCTGTAGAATTGGATATTTCAACCTCCTCTCCCCAAAATTTTTTCAAACTATTGTTAGGAAATCAGGGGTGTGATGGCAACATCTGATTAGGTCGTCTGAAGTGTACAGAGCGTCAGGGCCATTTTGAGAAGCAGCACTTCTGAGTACAGACACGTGCAAGCAGCGACGCTGACCAGCGGCGCTGCGTTTCAGTGCTAGGCCACAGCCCACAAAACTAGGGCCTACCAAGACCTGGGAGAGGTGGGAACATAGGTCTCAAAACTATTTAAGTCAAAGACACCAACTGCAGGGAAATTCGGCTATAGCCACGTTGGAGACCACCAGGAGGCACAGGTGTCAGAAGCGCCAGCTGCCTTGAGTCCCCGAGCGGGGCAACCAGCTGGGAGCTCCGACGGCATTCGGTCCCCTAGGAAAAGCCAACATTCCCCTCTCTGTACTCTGCAGGCAGAGTGCCTGTCATTAGAGAGGAGGGCTTGAAGCCTGCTTTTAAGGGCTCAGGTCAGCCTCCAAAAGGGCCACAGAAAAGCCCATAGTACCTGCAGTGATGCTGACGGCTGGTCCCAGGAGAGGTTTGTTAGTATATATGTGATTGTGACTTATAATATGCCTTTTTGCAGTATAGTTAACAAAATGAAAACAGGGAAAAAGGACTAGGGAAAGGATTAGAAGGAGGAGAAGGAGGAGAAGGAAGAGGAAGAGGAGGTGGAGACAAAAGGTAAGGTTATTGTTCAAAGTACTTGTAGGTGATTAATCATTCCCATTGATTATTAACTTCTGAACTTGCTCACCATCTGCAGTTTAGAGAAAAGCCAACAATTCTTCTGATGAGGCAAATTCTGTGAGCCCACAGTTCTGGGAATCCATTCAAGAGAGGTATAGCCAAGTCGTTTAATCAACCTTATCTCAATAAAATTGGGGCTTGTATTCCATTAATACTATAGTCCCTATCACAGCTACCATTCTGTGATTAAAGAGGACCCAGAAAAGCAAGCCAGTCCCCCAGGGCTTATCAACTCATGCTACCTCTTTGAATTCCTATAACCTACGTGAGGCTTCAGAGGCCAGTCCTGAAAGTGGAATGTCTACTTCCTTCCACATACTACTGCCCAGAATTCAGTAATATCTTCCCCTCATCTGCAAGGAAAACTAAAAAACAGAATTCAGCTGTGTATCCAAGAAGAAATGAACAATTTGGTGAGCATCCAGCCAGCATCTACCATGTTTAAAACTCTGCTTCAGCATCCACTCTCTCCTCTGAACCCCTACCTACTTCATTCATGTTACTATCACAATGCTTCTAACAAGAGATGGCACTTAGCTGTCTCCCTATCTGTCTCCTCTTGTTATCTATAAGAACCTTGAAGATAAAGTTTGTATCTTATAAATACGTATCTCTGCCTCTAGTGGCTAGCACAGAGCCTAGTACATAGGAATTATTCAATAAATATTAGTTTTTAAGGTGAGTAAGTAAACATAGAGAATTTTTAAAGTAACAGCAAAGTGTATCTCTTTATTTTAAAATCCTCAGTAGCTCCCATGGTCCAGACGAGTAAATCCAAATTTGTTTACTGTGATATTTAACATAATCCTCTCTTACCTCCCCTTTCTTAAATCTCATTACTCAACTTCACCAAACTGCTCACCAGTCATGTTTTCTTGCCTTCTCTCCTTCCTTCCCCTTCTCTTTTTCTCTCCCTCCCTCTCTTTCCCCTCTTCTCTTTTCTCTCATTTTATTTTCTTACTTGTATCCATTGAACTAACACTTGAGCACTTACTATGTGTTAGGGACCCTGCCAGGAGCAGGAGATACACAGGTGAATTGCCCTCCCAGGCCATTGTACAAGACAGTCTGGTAAACGGGAAGTTCCAGTGGGGGATGAAAGTGCCAGGTGGGTTAGCAGGTCAGAGCAGGGGCACCCTACACAGACTAGGGACAAAGGGGCCAGTGGGGTCGAGAGGGGAGAAGGTTCAGAAGAGATGATAACCCCTGAATCTTAGAGACTGAATGGGGTAGTTCAGGCACAGAGAGGTGGGAAGGAAATTTCTAACAAAGAATAATATGTGTCCAGTTAAGGAGGCAGGAGAGAGCACAGCATGTGTGAAAGAAAACATCTCTAGTATGTCCCTTCTCTGCAGAATGAAAGCATTTTTTTGAGAGATGGGGCTGGTCAGAAACTAGATTATGATGGTCATGTTATGCTAAGAATTTTGGAGGTTAGCCTGAAGGTACAAACAGATTCCTGCTTTTGAAGCAACAGTGATGGCAGTGAGAAGGCCAGGTTGATGAAAGGAAAGGGGACCAGTCCAGAAGGAAGAGCGCACCAGTGGCAAGATGTCGACCTGCCCTGAGGCAGGGCCCTGGGAAGGAAGCAGCAGAGAAGGGGACAGAGTCAAGAGATAATACAAGGAAAAGTGACCAGATTTTGACAAGCTGAAAGAGGAAGAGACAGATTATGGAAGGAAGAAAGGAAAGGAGGCAAAGAGGGTAGGTTAGATCCAGGAGCTGTGTCCTTGGATGACCAGGTGGACAATGGCTCCCTCACGGTGAGAGAGGGTACAGGAAGAAGGGTAAGCTACAGAAGCAAGATGGTGAGCTCAACACTGGATCTGCTGAGACTGAGGTACATGGAGGACATGTAGGCACAGGTGTCAAGTAGATTTTCATTCTTTCAAACATGGAAACTTATGCTCCAAGGGGTTACAAGGAGGAGTTCAGGCCCAGGTGTGCTAATTCCTACTCCAAAGTTCTGTCCACTATACTTTCTGCCTTCAAACTTTGTAGCAACAACAAGATAAGATCTCTCCCATTTACCCACTAGCAAATCACTCATTGATTTCTGTGGTTATTTATTTAAACATGAGGGGAGGATAAGCCTTCAGAAAACTCAAAAAATCTTTTTAGATTGTGGGCAATTAAACTAATTTTTAATTGACTTAGACTAACATTCGATAATTGGATAGACAGATGTGTTTCATTTTTAATTCAAAGTCTACAGACTCAATTTTCTCAGAAACCTCTTGTTTCTAACTTCTCAACACCTTAGTTTATTACAAATATCCTGAATGTGACTCAAAACAACAATTTCAAGAAGATGTGGTAATAAAAAATGTTATTATAGCTTTTCCTAAATAATCCTCCTTTTCTCCGTCCCTAGTTCAATCACAAGTATAACACACATGCAGACAGAAGAGCTCCTCCGGAGGTAGGTCCTTGCTTACTCCAACCTCAGGAAAGTTGACACTTGGGGTTTTGTCAGGTTTCACTTTATCGGAATTTATTCCGATAAAAGTCCTCAGATTTTCCTCATGGTAAAGGCAGAGACCATAGATGTCATAAGAGTAGTCACATTTTCCAGTGTTTTCCCAACACAGCTCACACCATAACCAACCTCATAAAATGACTTTCTCTCTGAACTCCTCAGAGCATTGTGCCCCATGTATGAACTTTTAGAGCTGCCTCCTAAAAACTAAAAGCATCGTCAGTGTGATTTTCTTTTCCAGTCTACATTTTCCAGGGCAAACTGTGAGATCATCACTCATTAAATAGTTAAATGACAACTAAAACTGTTAGAAGTACACTTGTAAAAATTTCTCAACTTACCTTGCAAAAAGCCAAATTTTCAGTATTCACCCCATCCTGTGTGTGTGTGTGTGTGTGTGTGTGTGTGTGTGTTCGTGCACTCTTTCTGGGGAGCTCTCTGGTGAAACAGAAGCATTTTGACCTTCACCAAGAAATAAAAAACTTGGGAGAAAAAAAAAGAAAATTCTTCAAACCCTTTGCTGAGAAGGGCTGAAAAAGCTCCTGCAAGAGTTTACACTTAGAGTAGAAAGTATTAGCAAATACTGAAAATAATTTGCTGTGTGTGAACCTTAATAAAAAAGGCAGCCTAATATTTACACAGCTCCTTCCACTCAGAGAACTCCAAACATGACCTCCCCTTTTCAGCAGGCAACCTTGGATTCATTGACTCATCCCTTTCCTGCCGAGGGAGGGGGCGGGTGGAGTTCCAATTCTGACTCTGTTGTTGGGCCTCAGTCGTTTCTCATCTCCTGACTTCTTCCTCCCAGAGCTGTGCAGAAATGGTCACCAGGTTGAGAATTTATTCTGGCAGAACTGGACCTCAATAAACTGCTATGAACTCTCCTAGAGACAATGTCTACACGGTCTGTCAAGAATCCAATGAGTTCCCCACAAACTCCCTTTAAAAGGTATTTTCTCTTAAATGTGAGCAATCTAAATCCTTAGATTAGAATTGTGTCCTACTTTAATTTTTTTCTATTACCTGAGCTGGAGAACTGCCAGTCATCAATTTTATATAATCTTCTTTTGCAAAGTAGTCAATGGAAATAAGTTCTTATTCTTTCATTTTACAAAAAAAAAATAATAATAATAATTGGTTTTAATCCCTTTTCATATTCTTACTTGATACCATTTCCTACCACTTTCATCATCGGGCTTCGCATTCCCTCCTCATTTGAATCGTGCTGTTCACTGAATGTTGTCCTCTCTGAAGGGTCTGACCATTACGAATGGCAGAAGATGTCCTCCTGGCTGCTTCATTTATTTATGCCCCAGCCTTGAGCTGGCCTTTTGGAAACCGCTTTTGGTTTTCTGACTCATGTTTAACTTTTGCTACCCAATTCCTTGAACACATACAAAACCAATATTGCATTTGTTCTGTCACTTTTTCTCTTCGCTCTGCCACTGCCCTAACCTGCCACCATTCATTAGGTTTTCTTCAAAGTTTGGCAAATTGGACTTGAGGTACAATGTTGCCCTTCCCTGTGGCTCTTCCCTACTTTGAGGATATGAATCTGGCTATGGCGAAACTCTGCCATGAAGTCCCCATAATTGTCCAGCATTTCTCTGTGTCATCAGCCTCCCTTAGGTACCAACATTGTCCACTTCCCCACATTTTACTCAGGGAAATTTAGAGAAATATATAGAGCTATATAATCAAGACTGGGTTCTCAAAACTTAGGTACGAACATTGCTTAAGGAAAAACATTCATAAGGTAAATATATTAACCTAAATATTTAATTGAAATGTTACTTAAATATCTAAGAGCATAAGTCCAGGTATAAACTCCTTATATCTATAACTCTTTTACAACTACCAAATCAAAATAAAATCATAAATTAGAAATAAACCAAAAAGCATGTTAAAATTTAAATAATTTAATGTAAACATTGAGGTTGCTTGTTGGAATAAAACTCTCTCATTCAATGTGAAAAGGGTACTAACTGCAATGATAAAGGTCCTTTTAAACTCTGCATACCTACATTATTGTTTGTGATGTGATTATTCCATTTTTCCAACACATTTTTTCATCCAAATTTCTGCAAAGCCTTGGACCATGTAATGTCTTTTGGCCTTCACATGACCAGAGCACATTAGGCTAAATTACCT
Source organism: Mormoops blainvillei (assembly GCA_004026545.1). Taxonomy (NCBI): domain Eukaryota; kingdom Metazoa; phylum Chordata; class Mammalia; order Chiroptera; family Mormoopidae; genus Mormoops; species Mormoops blainvillei. Next base: position 17,021 of record PVJD01004183.1, on the reverse strand, counting down.
CTCTTCCTTGCCACCGGTTCTCTAGGTCACTCTGCTGCAGTATGTCATTACCATGGTGTCCCATCAAATTAGTAATGCACTAATTCACTTACAGAATTAAAGTCTTACTTTATGACAATGTCATTTAGTTGAAAATTATTGGTATAAAACTGAAGTTTTGTCATTAATTCAGATGAAATAAGACAACATGAATTCAGTGGTAGACACAGAACATCAGTTATCAATTTGAAAACAGAACAAACCATCACAGGTAGCTAAAGGAGCTTTCTAACATTTTTAAAGGTTCTTGAAATTTTTCAGGGATCAAAAGCCAATCTAGATGTACTTTTGCGAATACAAAAATAAATGCAGACATCGGTTCATTGTCCAAATGATTAAAAATTTTGCTTGTTTCTTCTTATCATCAAAATGGAAATTAAAAAGTTAGAGTTTTTAATTCGGAACTCACCGGCACAGAGACTATGTCCACAGACCTTAGAGTCAGAGAAATTTAGCTTGAAAAATAACCAAGAGGTTTGGAGTAGAAAGGAGACTTTGAAAATGTCTGTAGGAACTAGATCACCTTGGTTAATCCCCTCAACCTGAAATGAAGAAACAGAGACCTAAACAGGCAAAAATTGTCGGTTAGTAAAGGATTCAGGTCTCCAGGTTCCAATTTCAAAACCAGCATTTACCAAGTTGTTTTATATTTTATTATGTCATCTCCCATTGATAATTTCCACATATAAAGTCAGACTAGATTTATTAATAACTAATACTTCATTGGCAATAAGGTTGCTTCTTACCAGGTTCAAAGAGTACCTGGAACTTTTAAGAGTGTTCAGGTCTCTACCATCCTGAAGGATCTCCTTGCTGCTCCCAAATTATTCTCTTCTTTCCTCTCATTTCAAGTCCAGTGTCGTGAAATTAAGTATAAATCTGATGTCTGCATCTTTTTTAGTAACTCACATAAGTGAGCTCCTATTTTCATAACCCCAATGAAAGGCCTCCTGTCTCTTCAGCGGCCACCCTGGAGTCTTGCCACACCTAGTATTAGTCTACCCGACGTTCCTGCAGGGCACGGGCCACTTCCCTGTTCGCACTCTTCCATGGTTTTCCCAAGGATTCTCTTTCTTTTGTCTGTCTGCTCTTCTGACTGTTCTTTCTTTGTCTTCCCTGCCCCAAATAATTGGGTTTAAAAACCCAATTTTAAAATTGGGTTTTTCTTCCCAATTTTAAAAATATTAACATTCCTTAGGATTATATCATTGTTCTTATTCTTTCCTTGCTATACATAATCTTTATGATGATTTCATGTGGGCCCAGGTGTTAATGATGCCCAAATATGTCCCTGTAACCCATCTGTTTTCTGGGGCCCAGATAAGTATTTCTGGGAAACATGAGCATTTGAGAGATAAGCATAGAATTCTAAGTTTGCAAAAAGCTAAAGATGCAATAATATTTTTTATATGGAAGGGGGAAAAAGAGGGAATGAAGAAAAAGAGAGTTCGGGAAGGGAATAGTCTGCTGATTCCAATGCCATGGTAATGTCAAATAAAATATGAATGGAAGTCTTCTTTAGACTTAACTAGTTGGAGGTCACTGGAACCATGGCAAGAGAAATTTGGGGTCACATGCAGATTGAAATGGGTTGGTGAGTGAATTAAAAGAAGAAATACAGCTGTGAATGTAAAAAAAAAATAGCTCGTACCAATTTTTAGGAACAAGGAGATAAAAGTGACTAGAGGGGAATCTAGGGTCTGAAGAAGGGCAAGATTTATTAGCAAAGGAGAAGGAGTCAGGACAGAGAAGGGGCAGAAGATACAGGAGAGGAAGCCACATGCCTGACCAAGCATTATAGACTATCAAGCCTTAGGCAAGAGAAGAGCTACCACTTGCATTGGCTAGGAGCGGTGGAGGGAACAGTGGTTGTGGTAGAGTTCTTGTTGAGTGACACAGTTTGGGGCAAAAGTAGGTTTATAATTGTTCATATGGAAAATGATATACTAATTAATAAATAAGAATATAAGAATAAACTGTGTATTTCGTGTACTCACGACTGTAAACCTATGTTTGCCCTATCCTGCAAAATGACAAATTGCCTAAAAAGAAATGGCTATGGCCATTGTGCAGGACTTACTTGAGTTAAGAGAGAAAAAGTACAAGCCCTGCTTTCTCCTTTCAAGGCAGTCCTTGCACATCACTGTTTGGTGCTCAGTCTAGCATGACTTTTGCTTTACATATTTGGGTTGCTGAATAGGAGAGTCACTGTTATCTGTTTAATTTGAAGTCATGATTTTCCTGTGAACTGTTCTAATCTCGGCTTTACAAGCAGATGGGTTTACGCCTGAAATAAGACAAGCTTCACACCTACTAGCTTCCTGTTTAAATTCTTTTTTATAGGAGGATGAAAGGCTAGGGGTTTGAATTTTCTGTGATTACTTGTTGCAGAAGTCTCCAGATTTGAAATATGCAGCTGTAAAGTGCACAGCTGCAAAGGCTGCGCACCCACTCCCACTGCTGTCCACGTCTTGCCACCCCCCCGGCAATGGCCAGAGGGTCTGGTGGTCTCAGGCACCCGGGGCCTCTCTTAGCACACCTGCGCATGATGGTTCTAAACGCCATTTCTTTTCCTAAAGCGAGAGTCATAGTCTTGCAATAAAGCCCTTTCTTCCTGATTATCCATGTCTTTCAGGTTGTGTATACATTCTCCTGTCCTCCGAAGACTACTTTTTGGCAGCAAGGCAACTCTTCTTATATTACAGTTCCCTCCTCACCAAACAGGAGTACATTTGGAGCACCAGTGTTCCTTGCAGTGAGAGAATGAGAATCCAAGACTCACGTCAGGATCACAGTAGACAGTCACTAGGGAGGGTGGGTTCAGGCAGCTGCAGAGTTGTTTTATTTCCCTGACGCAGATATGCAACTTTAGGGCTGAACTGAATTTCTCGGGACAATAGAAAAGAAAGTCTTTCTTCTAAATAAAGGTTGATCAAATATTTTAACAGCTCTGTTTGAAGAGAGGCCAAATTAGTAGCCTGTCCAGAGAACCCAGTGTCTTGGTTCCCCTACTTGGTGGTGACACAGAGCTCAGAACTCATCGCCTCCTAAAACTAGCTTGTATTGCTTTTCCTCTAATGCATTCCCTTATTGTTGCCAGCATTCAGACTCATCAGTCACTTCTTTGATGACATGTATCCTCCCAAGGTCTTCCTGAGTTTTCCCTCTTTTGACTTGGCATTCTACTTGTGAGAAATATTTCATTGTAAACTCTCTCTTCCAACAGACACTAAATAAAACTGAGCTGTGCACCTTTTGGAGGTCCCTCTACGTCACTTCTCCATTCAGAGAAGGGCCTGTTTTCTTTGAGCAGAAGTTGTAAACATATGGAATTTGTTACCAGAAGAGTTGGTTCAGGCTCTTTCCGATCCCTAAGCCAGTTCCCTAACCATGACAAAACATTCCCCACAATCTCACCATGACTCATTTTTATTTTTAAATAACCCCTGGTGTAGAACGTTGTCAAGGCTTTTCAAAAGGTTAAAGAGATTATGTTCACATACTTATTGACCCCCTCAATGAGTGACGTTCTAAAGAGAATTTAGTAGATTAAGCATATTTGCTCCTAACAGAAATCCCTGGCTATGTTTGTGGAAGAACCCATGACTGCCCTGTAAGGCATGAGCATGAATTTATCTGAATCTTAACGTGTACCCATCATGGGACTCAGCCCTCTGAGGGGACAGAAAGACATATAAAGACATAGTCTTTGGCCTCGAACAACTTAAAATCAAGTTAGAGAAGCTAAAAGAAGTCACAAAATCATTAGTAAGCAACAAGATACCTAAGTGTGGTGGTGACTTAAATTATAAAAGGAGATCAGGAAATAAAGAAACAGGGATGTTTGGAAGAAGATAGAAAAGTTTCACAGAGGACAGTCTTTGACTTTTGTCTTGAAAGCTGAGTAGTCTTGATAGAGATGGGGGAAAGGGGTTGTAGGAGGCTTTTGGGCATTCCAGAAATAAAAGACAGGGAAACAGCATGAGCAAAGACTTCTAGGTAGGACTGTCTGGTGAGAGTGGAGGAAACACGTGAAGGGGTCTGATAAGTTGAGAGAAACCAAATAAAGGCCTGGAAAAACCAGCTCCAATAGTTAGAACCTGATAAGACAGGTGCTAGTTATTGAGGACTTCGGAGCATATTTGAAAATTTAATGTCACCAAGAGTAGGTATTTAGTGATGGGAAACAGAAACAGTTTATTGAAGGACTATCAGGGCAAGCCAAAATTGAATTCTTTAAAAAAAAAAAAGAAAAGTGTGTGTCAGAATAGGGTGAATATGAATGAAGATGGAACTGAAAGAATTCAACTAGGAGGACGGAAGATGCAAGGTATGGTAATAAAGAATAAGGATGTGACATTCTATAGGAATTACTCCTGGTACCACAATCTACATGTTTCCTAGGGCTGTCATAGCAAACTACCACAAATCAGGTGGCTTAAAATAACAGAAATTTATTTTCTCACAGTTCTGGGGGCCAGAAGCCCAAAAGTAAGGCGTGGGCAGGCCTATGCTCTGTCCAAAGGCTCTAGGAAGCATCCTTCCTGCCGCTTCTAGCCTTTGATGGTTGCTGGCAATCTGAGCCGCTCCTTAGTGCGTAGCGGGGGAACTCCAACCTCTGCCTCCTTCCTCGTGTGGGCTTCTTCCCTGTCTCTAGGTGTTCTTTTTTCTAATAAGGACAACAATCATTAGATTTAGGGCCGACTCTAACTTAGTATGACCTCATCTTAACTAATTACGCCTGCAAAAGCCCTGTTTCTAAATAAAATCACCTTCTGAGGCTCTAGGTGGGCATGCATTCGGGGGCAGTACTACTCAACCCAGGGCATGGAGCAAAATCGAGAAAGCACAGGGATGGCTTAATCTTCCAGGACCTCGAAGGAGAGGAAAGGGTGGGAAAGGAAACACTTCTTTCTACCTTCTTAGATTTGCGGCTGGGCCTAAGAATTAAACTGACGTAAGACAGATCAAGAGAAAAGCATACAGATTTTATGTAATATTTCTATATGTACACAGGAGTCTTCAAAAGGAAAATGAAGACCCAAAGAAGCTATTAGGCTCTATTTTATTTAAACTACTCTTGCCTCTTCCAGAGGTTCTGATAACTTCAGGCAGAGGGGTGGCAGGGAGGAAAATCCTCATGCTTTGCAATCGCCAATCTTGCCCAACCCCTTAACTTTGAGAGTAAGGAAATGGGGACAGGGGACTAAAGTACTTGGCCAAGAACACCTTTTATTAAAGCAGAGGCCAAGTAAGAACCAAGGTCATTCACCTCCCAGGCAGTGACCTTCCCTCTCCCTACACTATTGCCAAGCTTGCTGTGTCCTTCCCAACCACCCCTTGAAAATTGGAGCCATTTCGGCAGCTATTTTCACAATGAACATTCAAGAAGCTGTCCTGGGTACTGTAAAGCCTCCCACAGCGGCGGGGACACCAGGTCTCCTGGTGGTGTTGTATAAATTCACTAGAACAGCTGGTTCACCCAAGTTTTCTTCATTCTGCTTTTGAATACGAACTGGCTGGAACAGGTTGGCCCTGCTGTTGGACTCCTGTTACTGGGACACAAGTGTAAGACACAGCAAGCAACTAGGTCACTGTCAGATCCCCTCCATCATCACTGTCGGATCCCCTCTGTCAAGTACCTTTCCTAGGACCCAAATTCAGTTGCCCTGGAAGTTGTCAAATCAAACTTTTTAAAAAACCCTGGGTTGTGCTCTTTATTGCAGATATATTATACGTCAATGAAACTTGTTTTTGTTTTTGTTTTATCTGTGGATTAACTGCCTGTCCTGTATAAACACTAAGAACAAATGGAAATCTGCAGGTCCTTTGAGTGGACAGCCTAGTTTTCCTGCACCAAATTAAGAATACACACTAGGCTGGCCTTGGAAAGACCCACCTCCCCAGCCTTTGACCCCAAGTTCTCACATTTGACTTTCCTGATGTGTTTAGGGGGTTATCCATGTAGCTATATTTTTTTTGTTAGCAGGCTTTGGTAAAAAATTTCTTTCTGTTAATTCAACTGATCCTGAACTCAAAGGAAAACTGACAAAAAAGAAAAACATACAGGTAATGCTGAAGTAAATCCTAAAGATAAATTTGTATGCATATCTTTGGGGAGGGGGGACCAATAAAACTGTCTCAAAAATAATTAATATTTTTTATTCAGTTCTTAAAGAATTCCTTAGTCTAATGTTTTATTCCAATTTACTGAGAATGGCCTTTGTGCTTAGAGGTTAGAACAAAAGCTTTTGTCAAAAAAAAAAAAAAAAGAAAAAGAAGAAGTTTTTGTCAGACGATCTGGGTTAAAAATCCAGCCATGCCATTTACTAACTCTAACCTTTGACAAGTGAACTAACTTTTATGCACCTGGGTGTCCTCATCTGTAAACATAGTAATAAAACTAAAATTGTGGGATATTTGCAAGGATTAAATTATTTCTTTAAATATTTTAAATTTTTTGGATATTTTCCAGTTAAAGCTGAAATTCAATGTTATATTAGTTTCAGGTGTACAGCATAGTGGTTAGATATTTATATAACTCACAAAGTGATCCCCCAAATATTTCTAGTACCAACCTGGCACCATATGCACTTACTACAATATTATTGACTGTATTCCTTCTGCTATACTGTACATCCCCATGATTACTTCGTAACTGCCAATTTGGGATTTTTACTCCCTTCACCTTTTCTAACCAGCCTCCCAATACCCCTTCCATCTGACTACCATCAATTGGCTGACTATATCTGTGTTTCTATTTCCATTTTGTTTACTTTGTTTTTTAGAGGCCACTTGTAAGTGAAATCATATGGTATTTGCTTCTCTCTATCTGACTTATTTCGCTTAGCACAATACCCTCTAGATCTATCCATGTTGTCACAAATGGTAAGATATCATTCTTTTCTATGGCTCAGTGTTACTTCATTGCATATATGTTCCACATCTTTGTGGCAAGGATTAAATTAAATGAGATAACTTAGGTAAATCATGTAGCACAGCCAAGCCTTGTACATCATAATGACTCAAATACTCTTATCATCGTCATCATTATTAATCTATTTTTCATTTCTCCTTGCCTTTATCTAAAAAACTGTTTTGCCCCAAAAGGAATTTTTACTGCAATTTCAGCAGTAAATAACAAAGTACAAGTCAAAAAGTAGTCTCTAATTTAATCTTTGCCATGATTTAGGTGTTATCATTTTGTCTACAGATAAGGAAACTGAGGTACATGAAGGTTAGTTCACTTGCCAAAGGTCACTGTTAGTAACTGGCATGGCTGGATTTCAAACTCAGAGCGTAAAGAAGGAACAGAAGCTGTCCAAGAGACCAGACAACAAAGGATGAGGTCTTCCAGAAAAAGTCCAGCCATTGTTAATGTTACGAGAATGGTTTGCGTGACATCAATGTACCCTAGCGGCCAGGGAGAGTGGACTGGAATGTGCATGTGTGAACAAAAACTTCGCTGTACTAGTCAGTCAGGGTGGTAGACGCCGTTGAGTGAGCATGTGTACTGTGTGGCCATCACATTCAAAATGACTGAGTGATTAGAGCAACAGACCTTCATCAAATTTTGCGTTAAGTTTGAACATTCCTCTATGTGGAAACTATTCGGATGATTCAAAAGGCCGCAGCTATGGGCAACTGGTTGGCAGCTTCATCATGACAACAATTGTTCATGCATCACATCTTGTACATAATTTTTTGGCAAAACTTCAAATCACCCAGGTGACTCAGGCCCCTTACATCCCAGATTTGGTGCCCTACAACTTCTGGCCTTTCCCAAAACTTAAATCACCTTTGAAAGAGAAGAGATTTCAGACTGTCCATGAGTTTCAGGAAAATATAACAGGGCAGCTGATGGCAATAGGGAAAACTGTGTGAGGTCCCAAGGTGGCTACTTGGAAGGGGACTGAGGCATCATTGTCCTGTGTACAATGTTTCTTGCATCTTGTATCTTCAAGTAAATGTCTCTATTTTTTCATATTATATGGCTGGACACCTCGGGACAGACCTCAGACCTCGTGTATTCATGTTGTATGCCATTGCAGTTGATCCCTGTTTCATGGGTCAATCCCACTGACCTCAGAGGTCAGATAATCCAAACACATGCACACATGTACACAGTTACCAATACCTGAGCTCAGGCCAAAGCCCTGGAGTACGGGAGTGTCATAGGCAGAATCCTAAAATGATCCCAATGACCCTTGCCCTTGTATAATCTCATGGCTTTGAGCGTGGACAGAATCTGAATATAATGAGGTATCACTCCTATGATTACGTTACATTAATATCACAAGAGGGATTTGAAATGTGTAAATTCCTAATCAGTTGACCTTAAGAGAGCAAGATTATCTAGGTGGAGTCTGACCTTATCACATAAATCCTTTAAATCTGGGTCCAGAGATCAGAGCTAAAGTCAGAAATCCGAAGCACCAGAAGGATCCCACGTGCCATTGCCGGCTTGAGGGTGGGGGGAGTCACGTGGCAAGAAATGTGAGTGGCTTCCAGAGTCTGAGAGGAGCCCCACTGCCAGCAGACAGCAAGCAAAGAAAGGGGGTACTTGAGTCCTAAACATGCCAGGAATTGAATTCTGTCAATGATGAGAGTGAACTTGGCTGTGAATTTTTCCCTGGTCTCCAGAAGAGAATTCAGTCTGGACAATACCTTGACTTCAGTCTCACGGTACCCTGAGCAATCCCGTGCTAGGAATCCCTGCTGATGTACCGTGAGTTAATGAATGAGTATTGTTGTAAGCTGCTCAGCTCGTTACTATTCATTACGCAGCAACAGAAAACTAATGTAGAAAAGAAAGAAGAAAGATATTTGTATCTTGATTCCTTACAGCCAAGCACATAGAAAAGATTATTTCTGCTACTCCTCGAAAAGCCAAATTTATACACCCTCAGGTTGTGCTTCATTTGCCTAATCAGTCAATGGGGCTATTTTATACTTTCAACAAATATTGAGCTCCAGATGATATTGTAGGAAGTGTATAGAAGTATGAGTAAAATTACTAGGATTTGAGGTTTTAATATTTTAAACCAGTCTAGACCATTAGAGAAATAGAGGGAAGCATTTCAAATGACTTGGTTTAATACTAGTAGCATTAGCACAGTGTTATCGCCCACATTTTAATATACACACATAGGTGTCATGTATTATTATAGCAATTTTAATAATTTATGGGCAGTGTGTATCCAATAATGTTCATTCATCTGATAACACAGAGCACCTCACAAAAATATGATTTTTAAAGTAGTTCTCTGCTATGTCAATACATTCAATTTTGTACTAAACCTTGAGATTGTTTGGGGTGAATATGTTCATTTTTTCACCAAATAATTATCGAGCATCTACTCTCTTAGACTTTAAGTATAGAAAGATTAAAAAGAAAAATAGATGTCACTTTAGGAACTCACAGTCTATGGAAAGACCAACATACAACAAATAATTATATATATATCACTATTATACATCTGTAATTATACAAATACACAGCTGTACACATTCACATGTATACATTCATATATATGTATATACATGACTGTAAATTCCTTCATGTATATGAATGACTTTTCCCTTGGAAGTACAAATTCTGTGTTTTCTACAGTAGTGCTGTTACGTCATAAGTAACATTTAAAGATAATTGCCAGGGTTTAGGGTGCTGACTCTAATGCCGATTATTTGAGTCTCAATACTCTCAGTCCTAGGCCTGCTGGTAGCCCTTCAGAGTAGCGCCCACAACAGCCAATCCCAGCCAGTCTGCTGCCTGCATTCTAGCCAATAGTTGACTTCCCCACCAGCTCCTTGCAACCCAACCATTGGAGGAACACTGATATCACGTGATTGGAAATAAGGCAATCTACAAGGAAAGGCGGGAAACTTGGGGCTCGGGAATACAGCTCTGGGAGTAGTAGTAACAGAGCCCCAGCCTCCTAGGCCCTTTCTGAGCTCGTTCTGGAAGCAGGGCCCCAAACTACGGAGACTCTGCAGGCCCAGTAGACAGGGCTTCAGGAGACCTGGACAGCCAGTTTGAGACCACCACGAGCTGGGATACCCTGCTGCTTGACAAGTATGATATTCCTGTTTACTGGACGTATTTTTAATTTAAAAAAAATATTATTTTCTTGTTTAAACTCAGTGATTGGGATTATTAGGTTTGCCCCCAGCATCCCCCTAAATGAGGAAAAGTGAAAGCGCTTGGCCTGGAGGGTAGAGAATGTGCAACACTGGGGATGTGGGACATTGCACTGTGTAGTGGGGAGGTGGGTCGGGGAGAGGCCCTGGTTTGCAGACTCAAGTCAACAGAAATTCACGTGCGGGGGGAGGGGGGCAGGAATTGGCAGGACTGTGGCGCGAAGATGGGAGTAACTTGGGGGATTTGCCAAAACTGAATTCTGAGCATTACCAGTTAAATGCATGAAGAATTTGTCAATTTCAGCTCATCGAAAACTTACTTTAATTAACTTTCTCCAAATATTATAGCAAACCATTTCCCATAAATGATTGCGGTATCTTTAAGGATGTCTCTCACTAGTTAGTGTTTGGTTGCTTGTTTAAGTTGAAGCAATTTGAAATTTGCGAGGATTATTCATTCCCCAAATCAGAAATCCAAAGTACCTCCAGTAGAGAAACCTTGGCTGGTCGCTAAAAATCAAGTTAAAGTAGTGAGATGAAACTAACTGGAAACTAAAGGAAAACTGTATTTATAGATGTTTTTAAATTGTTTTAAACAAAACAAATTGTTTAAAACAATGTATTGTTTTGTTTAAAGTATTTTCAATATTCCTCTCAAATGGTATCGATGGCATTTATCATTGTTTTTGGCAACTCACATGTGAATCTCCTTTCACTGAGGACGGTTCCTAATGAGGCCAGCCTACCTCCAACTAAGAAAGCTAAAAATACCATCTACTGAATTCCCTGGCCATCCTGGCAGCTAGAGCAGGGCAACATGAATTAGCATAAAATTTATAAAATACTATGAACAGGACTTTAAAAAAAAACTTTAAATTTTGTTATCAGAGAGTTTAGAATGTTCTTCCCCTAGACCTTTCCATGGCTGGTCTCCTCTTGTTACTTGGATCTCAGAGATACTTTCCTTGGCTCTTCCCACCCACACCTGCAATAAAAAGGTGTTTCTGTTTACCCACCCCCCCGCCCCCGTGTCATAGTGTTAAAGGAATGAATTGATTAATAGTACTGTAATTGTGAAACTGAATTTGAATTCCTTAAAACGCTTTTATGAAAACAATAAAATGAAAACCCCAGTCGACTAAAATACGATAGAAATCATCAGAAACTGTTTAAAATCCCATCATATATATACTGCCATAAATGTTATAGTTATTTTTTTTAATTAGTATTTTGGATATATTAGAATATGGTTTCTGCTTAAATTTGTTTCCAGAGAACCAATTTTTGGTGACTTGACCTAGAATTAAACAAGAACAAGGGGTGGCAGGTAGGACAGTACAAAGGGATCAGGTCATGAGCCCACTCTCAGCTGGGCCCAGGAGTCTTGAGGTGATCCTAAGAGCATCTGAGAACCCTCAAAGGAAATTGACTGGGTCATATTGTATTGGGTTGGCCAAAAAGTCTGTTATTTTTTTCCACATGATGACTCTAGTAATGCTTTCTAGTCTTTAACTTCATTGGAAACAATTTTGTTGGAAACAATTTTGTTAGATTGTGTTGTGACAGCTGTCGTATCAGCGTGCAGTAAAAAAAAAAAATTATAAAAATTGGTGAATTTTTGTGCAGCCATTTTCATACTGAAGATGGAAGAAAATATGCAATATTTTCAACATATTATGCTTTATTATTTCAAGAAAGGTAAAAATGCACCTGAAATGCAAAACAAAGAGATTTGTGCAGTGTATGGAAAAGGTGCTGTGACTGATTGATTGTATCAAAAGTGATTTGCAAAGTTTCTTGGTACTATTGACATTTTGGCCAAATAATTCTTTGCTGTTTAAAATGCTTTGGAAGCATTTTAAACTGTCTTATGCTTTGGAAGTTGTTCAGCAGCACCCCTGGCCTCTACCCACTAGAAGCCGATAGCAGGAGATAGCCGACATACTCAAAATATCCAAATCAATAAAGTTACTGGTGAAAATGAAAAATGGATCTTATCTTATGGAAAAAAAATATATAATGGACTTTTTGGCCAACCCGATATTTTGGAAGCTCTGGGTACAGCCTGATAATCTTAGTAGTTCTATGATGTGGGGGGCGGCGGAAATATTGGCAAATAGTATTCTAAAGTCTTCCTGTCTTTTGGTTTATTTGACTTAACTAGTTTTCCAACAGTGGGCACGAGGAGGGAGAGATGGGGGAGAAGAGTAAAACAAAGAGCGCCTGAGGTTTTCCCTGGGTTTGTAACACATAGAAGTGACCCTTGCTAGATGGTGACTTGTATGTTTTTATAATTAGTTCTTCATACTCTTGATCTGTCCTCAACAACGAAAGCTAAAACGTATATTCTGCTATCAGAAAGAGCTTTACACATACTTCTTCCAGTAATTATACATATTGCACTCAGCCACTGAAATACTCCCTTCTCATAGCCAGCGGTAATCAGAAGGCCACTCAGTTACTAGCCTTCTGCGGCCAGAACCTGGTGAGCTGCTTTACCAGTGTTCCTCAAAGTGGGTTTCTTTGACGACCAGAACCAGTTTCATCTAAGATACTGGGTAAAAGTGCAAGTGCCTGGGCGCCACGCCAGCCTGACTGAATCGGAAGCCCTGGGATGGACGTTTCAGGGTCTGCATTTTAATGCTCTCCCTGTGACTCTTAAGCACACTGAAGTTCGGGAACCACTGCCCTGGTGTTGCTTCCCCAACAGATCGCCCTGGAACCACCCGCAGAGTTCCTAAAGATTCTGCTCATGTAGGTCCGACCTGACCTCAGGGTTCATATTTTCAGTGTCCCAGTGAATCCAGTGGGAATCAGTGGCTTCCCCCATGCACTTGGTGTGCTCATGCAGGTGGTCCGGAAGAAATGACAGCACTTTCCACAGAGTCTCTCTTCTCTCTGAACACGACTGAGTGAACCTGGGGTTATCTTACCCTTTAATTATTCACCGGTACAGGGCGGTTTGGTGTGAATCCGTAATTTCAACTGAATGTGTATATGATAAACATTAACGGTTGTGATAGAGAAAGTAGAGTAAGTTCTAGCAACTAGAGTTTACCAAGATCCTCGTGGGATTTCTGCTTTTTCACAGATCATCTGAAATGCATTTTAATATCTTTGAAGGCTGCAGCCTAAATGCATTCTTAACAACAACAACAAAAAGCTATTCCTTGTTTCCTAAATGACTGCAAAAGTCAGTTACAGCAAATACAGCACTAAAACATAGTTTTTCCAGTGTGTCAAGGTCCTTGTTGACTATTTCAGAGGTAGAGGTAGAAGCAGTTGTCTTCATAGCATTAAAATGAAATCTCAAGCAAATTATTATTTACTGGCATGAAAAAATAGATGAAATCTTGGATGGCAGATGAACGCAAAACCTTGAGAGGGCCTGTAAATTATGGAGAGAGCTTGGTACCAGCTAAAGATAATTAATTCTTTTAGAGACTAATAAATAAAGATAACAATATGTTGTATTATGCTTAGCACGTCTGGTACCTCAAAACCGAGAATTAAAGAAAAACTGAAATTTGAGTCAACCATCCTAACTGACAAAGCCACCTCCGAGGTGACTCTGAATGCTTTTTCATGAAATCAAGCCCTGGCCTCCAGCTCAGGACGATGCATTAATCGCCGCTGGTGAAAGAGGGATTATCAGCTTTCAGGCAGCTCAAGAGTCAGGTGGCACCAATATTGTAAAGCGGGTCAATATTTGGACAATCAATTTTCTCTTCCTTCTCTCAGCCTTTGAATGTTAAAGGGCCAGAGAAAGGGGCAGAAAATGGATTGAAAGTTAAGAAAGGCAAAAAGGAACAAGAGCACAAGTGTGAGACATGAAGTCGTCATGAAGAAGACAAGTTTTAGTTATTGAAATCAGAATTTGAGAAATGGATGGGCAAACTAAAATTCGCTTGGTCCCGCTTGCTTTCTTTGTAGACATAGAAACAAATAATCAGCTGAAGTGAAAGTATCATTTGAATGAATATAGTACTTATTTCTTAATGTAGGTTCCACTGGAACGATCCCGCTATTTTCAGGGTTTCTTTGATGGACATTCTGTCTTTATATAAAAATTCATCTGAACTTGTTCTCTCAAGAAATATGCTGTGTGCTTTATATTATGGGTTTTGTTGTTTTTTTTAAATGAAAGGTGCTGCCATTTCAGGAATAAGCACAGAATTTAAAAGTATTTGTGAAGCTCCTAAGCCATGTGAAATTCTCACAGACACCCTCTCTGTCCCGGGCAGCGGGGCCACTGCCCAGCTTGGAAGAACTGACCGCCCAGGGAAGGGAAACAGACCCGTGAACCAATATCTAAAAACTCATTTCAATAAAATGTGATGTTATGATATAGGTATATAAATATTGTGAAAAGAATTGGAAGTAAAACATCTTGAAAGCATAGAAATCAATATAATTTGGAAGATTTAGTGGCTACATTTTTAAATAATGGTATTAATAAATCACCTTCATGGCATTTATTATCCAAGTCAAGAAAGCAAACTAGATGCTTTAAACGGTGAAAAGCAGGAGAGAGAAAAATTGAGAAGTTTTCATTTCCCAGACTGTAATTTCTAGGTTGAAGTATTACAAAGAAAATGCCTCACGGTAGAAAGACTGTACGAGCAGCACGGCCCCTAATACGGGTCAGGAGGAATGACGCTGGCTGCTGGAAACACAAAGCTAATAAGCTCCGTCTTTGAGTAGATCGGTCTTGGGGGAGACAGGCACAGGTAAATAGCAAACCATAATATCATAGAAGTACTGCAATACCTACAGCACAGAGGCTGTTTTTTCTTGAATTTGTATTGGCTAGCAGAGAGAAATCTCCTTGGAGAATATGAAAAAAAAAAAAAAAAGTAAGTAAGTACATCCATAATTAGGAGCAGAAACCCAAACCCTGGAAATAGGAAGAATAGAATACACATTCTGTTGCCTATTCTGAGTTGGTACAGGTGTGGATTTGCATACAAGTAGCCACTTCAGGTAGGCACAGGTCAGCACCTGCAGCCACAAACACAGGTGGTTGTACAGCGTTTTTGAAAATTTAGCTACTAAATTACAGTCTCCTATTCCTACCCTACGCTAATCTAGCCTTATTTTCTATGCTCCTTGAAGAGAATCAGGAATTTAAAACCATTCAAGGGCCAATGAAACCCAAATAAAGTTAACTCCCTGCTCCAGGAGTTCTCCAACTCTGATCATGTTTTGTTTTGGTTTTTTTTAATGCAAATTCCTAGGACAATCCCACATCTATTGAATTAAACCCACTGGGAGTGGGGCCTGGGAGATCTGTTTGTTTGGTTTTTTTTCCAGGTATGTCAAGGGGTTCTGACTAAAAATAGTTTATAAACCTCACTTGAGGAACACTGCCTTAGAAACACAAACATGTGTATGCTAGTCTGATAACATCAGGTATTTTGGTCCAAGAGTAAGATGATAAAATGTCTCAGCCATGTTTTTATTTAAACAACTAAAATCATTATAGTTTTAAGTTATACAATTATATGGCCATTCATTCTTGTTACACAAATTCAAATAGGGAATTATATAGGGTAAAAAGTGCCTTTCTCCCCTCCATCCCCCTCCCACCATGACTCTCTCCAACCAACACATTTAATCGGAATGGGGGAGGGCGGTACGTAGATCTATCCAGACCTGTTTCTGTACAATTACATGTCTATAGGTATATTACATTTAAGTGTTACTTTGTTTTGATTTTACAGAAACTACAAGTTTATTCACTTAACAATGTGTAGAGATTTTCCAAGTTAGAATTTATAAACACTTTTTATTCTTTTCATTTCCTTAATTTTCTTTTATGAATATACCATATTTTGCTTAATTATTCCCAACAGAGGTATATTTAGGGTATTCCTCCCCCTCTTTTGCAACTGCAGAAGGTGTTTCAGTGAACTGTCTCTATGTGTGCCTCTTATGCAAATGTGCAAGAATTTTTTAAGGATAGTCACCTAGAAGTAGAATTTCTGAGTCAAAAGGTATGCACATTCTAAGTATTGCTTGCCTTCAGATACAACCCTTTTGCCATCACTTAATCAAAACTTAGATATTATCCTTTACTCTTTTCTTTTATTAAAGTGTACTTGTCATACAATATTATAGTCATTTCAGGTGTATAACATAGTGATTCAACATGTACATGCCTCATGAAGTGACCATATTATTGACTATATACCTGTGCTGTATGTTACATCCCCGTGACTTATTTTATAACTAGAAGTTTGTACCTCTTAATCCCCTTCATCTTTCTCACCCATGTTCCCATCCCCTACCACTGTTCCATTTTATTTTCTTTTTCAGAAACCTGAAGAGTGAAACTTGCTTCTGTGTCATTAGAGAAAACAGAGGTCATCCAACACAAACTCCCCCAGTTTCCTCACCCTCCACCCACACTTGTTCATCACACGCATCCCTTCTCCTCTGCATGCCCGCCTCCTCCAAATGCATGCCCGCCATTCATCCTTTCACATGTGACCTCAGACCTCAAGACACGACTAAGTTCTCTTCAACCATAAAGTACTTCATTGCTACGTACTGGACCTACCTCTCCCCTTGCCCCAGACACAGCATTTTCTGATTTCTCTCATAAAATTGTTGTCCCTTGAACCTGCCTCGCCTTCAAACCGCCCCCGTCCCTATCATGACCAAAATGCTACGATGAACAGTCTACATATGCCAGCTCCACTTCTTGACCTCCTCAGCACACTTGAACTGCACCTGAGCTCTGTCAGCAGCATTTGCCCCTTTCTGACCCCTCAAAAGACAGAGGTCTCCTTTTGGCTTTCAGTCACTCGGACCCATCTGTAGCTAGTGACACTGCGGAT